>CAUYPK010022711.1:0-84718 GCA_963574355.1 Loris lydekkerianus
ATGCCCCACGATTTAAACGATTGGCAGAAATTGTCACGTTTCGAGGTTTGTTCTTCATTGCTTTTGTGCAACCAAAACGATCCTTTTTTGGATCAGATCATCACGTGTGATGAAAAGTGGATTCTCTATGACAATAGGAAATGTTCAGGACAGTGGTTGGACACCGATGAGCCAGGCACTTCCCAAAGGTGAAACCCCACCAAAAAAAGATCATGGTTACTGTATGGTGGTCAGCGGCTGGTGTGATTCACTATAACTTTCTGCAACCAGGCCAGACCATCACAGCAGAGTCCTATTGTGAGGAAATTGACAAAATGTACCGAAAATTGCGTCAGCAGCAGCCAGCACTGGTCAACAGAAGAGGTTTGATCCTGCTGCACGACAACGCCCGGCCACATGTCTCACAAATCCCCGTCCGAAAATTAAAGGAATTGAGCGTCGAAGTTCTGCCCCACCCACCATACTCCCCAGACCTCTCGCCAACCGACTACCATCTTTTCAAGCATTTCGATAACTTTCTCACCAGTAGAACCTTTGCCAATCAGGACCTAGCAAAAACGGCCTTCGTTGACTTCATCGAATCCCAAGCACCCAATTTTTATGCCAATGGAATTAATCAACTTGTGTTACGTTGGCAAAAGTGCACTGATTCAAATGGCGCTGATTTCAATTAAATTTAATAAATATTCACTGAGATATTACAGTTTAAAGTAGACTCATAAAAACAGACAAAACTTTTTAAATGACTTTCTCCTCACAACCTGGGCAGGATGTGCATACCTAGAGGCAGTGGGTAGTGAACAAGTGATGGTTGCCTTCCCAGTATCCTTTCATCCATCCTTCCTCCCTCTTTGCCGGATCTCCAGGGGATTCTGGGAGCCCACACTGAACCCAGATCCTGGCACAGAGGATGTGGCTGAGGCTAAGTGGTCAGGGCAAAAGGTTATCCTGGTCTGCGAGACTGGCAGAGGGCAGGACATGCGACCTACGCAAAGGGAACCTCCAGATGTTTTCTGAGAATGCTGAGACAAGAGCTCTTCTCCTAAGGGTGGGTGGGAGTGAGGGTCAAAGGTCGGTCATAGCTTTGGCCATTTCTTTACTGTGGGAGGAGCTGATGCTTAGGAGAGAACAGGGCTGAGAGGAAGGCAGAAAAGGGAGCCAAAGTCCCAAGAACACCCAGAAGTCCTTCTTCAAGCCTTGTCTGAACATAGTTTGACAATCTGCCCTCTGCTTTAGCTGAAGCCACTTGGATTCTGCTTTCTGATTTTTTTTTTTTTTTTTTTAACGTGAACAGTCATATGACTTGGAGACAAATTTCTCCCACACAGCAAAGTAGAACTAGAACTGCAAGTATTGAGAGTTGGTGTCCTGGGGTTCATTTGGGGAACTAACTTGGCCTCTGTCCTAAATCTCCTTTTCTGAGCTTCCTTTTACAAAGCTGTCTTTCCTTTCCTGGTCTCCCCTGTTAGAACCTTGATAGATGTTGATGAGCAGAGATCACCCTGTATTTTGTCCAGCTGGCAAGAACCACTGCCTGGAAATCAAGGAGTGTGAAATGAACAAGCCAGAGTCTGCCAGGCAGGACCTGCACCTGAGCAGAAATGGTGATGCTGATGTGAGAGATTCCTGATGTGAGTTTCCTGGTGTCTGCAGCCTCCTCATTCTTTTCTACCCTCAAGGCTTAGTTTAAGCAGGTCCCTATTAGGGCACACTCCATGGGCTGATTTTCTGCCCTCTCTCAAGCCTCAGCTTTAATCCTTCTCCACAAAGCCTTCCTGGATTACCCTGAATTCATAGTCTGTTCACTGACTGTACGAGCTGAGTTATATGGTGCATTTTCATCATCTATGCAAGTAGATCACAAGCCCCTGGGAGGCAGGCCTATGGGCTCCATTCTTTTTCGTGCTGTGCAGTGCATGTGAATATTTGCCATCTAGACGTGCCAAGGGACCTGGGCCCAGAGCCACATAGAGCCTGTGTAATCGGAGTTCTTGGTTTGCATGGCTTCATTTGGGGAAAGGCAGACAGCTGATTGGAGAGGCAGGCTTTGCGATGCTGTGTTTCCAAGTCCCTCTCTGCCAATCAAGGGACCCAGGTGTGTGTAATGTTCTTGTTCCCAAATGGCGCTAGCGCTTGCCTGGTGCCTCTATCTGCTTTTCCGCTATTCCTTCTGGGATCTTTTTCTAGCACTTCATCCCAGCATCACCACTTCTCAGCTAGAGAGATCTGGCAAGTTCTTAACTTCTTATGCCCCCTTTCCTCACCTGTACCTGGCAGTGAGTGAGCTATCCCATGTCCTCACTAAATGTTAGGAAGAACAACAGGCTGAGTCAATGCAGAAGAAGAAGGACCACCTGTTGAGCAGTTTGTCAAAGTTGGGCTGTCCTAAAAAGCCATTTATTCAGAACTTGGTTATCCAGTGTGGTGGTCACTGGCCACAGATGACACTTTTTTTTTTTTTTTTTTTTTTGAGACAGAGTCTCACTCTGTCACCCTGGGTAGAGTGCCATGGCATCAGAGCTAACAGCAACCTCAAGCTCTTGGGCTTAAGTGATCTTCTTGCCTGAGCCTCCCGAGTAGCTGGGATTACAGGCGCCTGCCACAATACTCACCTAGTTTTTCTATTTTTAGTAGAGACAGGGTCTCATTCTTGCTCAAGCTGGTCTCGGGAACTCCTGAGCTCAGATGATCTATCCATCTAGAGTGCTCTCAGAGTGCTAGGATTACAGATGTGAGCCACTGCACCTGGCTGCAATTGAACACTTGAAACGTGGCTGGTGTACCATGGAATATTATGCAGCCTTAAAGAAAGATGGAGACTTTACCTCTTTTATGTTTACATGGACGGAACTGGAAAACATTCGTCCTAGTAAAGTATCTCAAGAATGGAAGAAAAAGTACCCAATGTACTCACCCCTACTATGAAACTAGTTTAGGCTTTCACATGAAAGCTGTAACCCAGTTGTGACCTGAGAATGGGGGGAAGGGGGAAAGGGAGGGGAGGGAGGGGGGAGGTGGGTAGAGGGAGGGGGACTGGTGGGATCACACCTGCGGTGCATCGTGCAAGGATATATGTGAAACTTAGTAAATGTGGAATGTAAATGTCTTGGCACAACAACTAAAAAAACGCCAGGAAGGCTATGTAGACCGGTGTGATGAAAATGTGTCAGACGGTTTATGAAACTAGTGTATGATGCCCCATGATCATATCGATGTGCACAGCTATGATTTAATAAAAAAAAAAGAAAGAAACGTGGCTGGTGCCGATTGACATGTGCTGCAAATGTAAAACCCACATTGGATTTTCAAAGACTTTGTACGACAACAGGGACTGACACTAACTTGATATTTCTTTTTCATATTGATTAGATGTTAAACTATTATTTTGAGTATGTCAATTTTAATAAAATAAATTATTACAATTAATTTCACCTGTTTCTTATTACTTTTTTGATGTTGCCACTAGAAAACTTAAAATTCTATCTCTGGCTCTCATTTTATTTCTACTGGACAGTACTGATCTAGACAGAGCCTTACAGAGTGTTACACTGGGCATGTTGAATAGAGCTCTGGCCCATTCATTACCTCTTGCATTGGACTTTAATGGCTGAAATCCCACTGAGCAGCCTCATTCATTCCTTAAAGGCCTTGAGCCATGGGAAATTTTAAGGCTCTCTAGGGCAGTTTAAGCTGCTGAGTCATTTGCACCCTAATATGAATGTTCACTGGGAATTTTATTTTATTTTTTCAGTAGGAAGAAGGTTTTGCTGAAGGAATGGGGCTGGAGGGAGGCAGAAGGTATTAAGGACAGTGACAGTGATAAGTAGGAAGAATGGGAAAAGGGCCCCCTCCGAGTGGGTGCAGGGGATGCAGTGGGCAGATGGCGAGATTGACCCACAGTGATGCCTTCGCAGCTTTGTATCTTTATTCCCTTTGTCCTTCTCACAGTCCTGTCACGGTGGTCTGCATGTCGTGGAGAGCACACAATAACTGTTAGAACTTGATGACCATAAATAAGATTTGAAAGAGGGATTCAGCTGTGTGCGGGACAATTTCTCACTTGGCATGATTTGGCCTCAGGCCTGCAAACCATCAACGGTTGACTAAGCATCATATCTGTCCTGGGTAAGGAGTTGCACCGAGTTTTTTTCCCCCTCATTATCTATTTTCATAGCATATTGAGATGGAGTCAGAACCGTGGCTTCATTTAGAGGGAACAACCTGCTGCTGAGAGCAGAGTAAGTGGACTGCTTCTGATCATGTTGAAACCCTGGCTCCAGCATCCCAGATTATTTCACTGACCCCCCCGCTGGATGGCCACATATTCCTTACAGGTTCTCGAGAGAGATGAGTGCTAATAGAGTGCCTCTGATTCACAATGTTGAGGGAAGCGCCCAGTTGGAGGGATAGGCTTTTCCCAGTGGCCACTTCCTGAAATGACAAATGTTTGGTGTTGTTGAAGGGACTTCAATTTATGAGGATATTACTGGTTTTTTAAATCATTTTCCAAAAAGAATGAGGAAAGGAGGAAAAATTAGTTCCCATAATAAGAGATGTGGAAACTCTGAGAGGCCTACCACACACTCAGGCACTTGGAACTGTCTCTGCTTCCGGGGTCATAATTTTGGTCAGACCAACTTCAGAGAAGACTCCTGGTCTCACCTGCCATCTCTCTCTTCCTCTTTTTAGAAATTGTCTGCTTTATTTAAAATTGTCCTCAGATATACAAATCCAACTCTTTTTTTACCTTTTTAAAAGGAATATGAAAAGATTTGCTATGCAGACTTCAAAAGAAATTTATGTAAACTAATTGTATGTTCCCTCATATTAACCTGAAATAAAAAAAAAAGAAATGCCTTTGACACACTCAGATTTGTTATGATTTGACTTTGAAACGTTTTTTTTTAAAAAAAAAAAGAATATGAAAGATGACAAGAAAGCATCTTGGAAGAGAGCTTCATCTGGGGGAGAAATAGTGAACTTGGTTTACCCACTTCATAAGAAGCCCTGAAGGGCTGTGGCTCAGGCCTGTAATCCTAGACCTCTGGGAGGCAGAGGCGGGTAGACTGCTTGAGCTCACGAGTTTGAGACCCTGTCTCTAGAAAAATAGCCAGGCATTGTGGCAGGCGCCTGTAGTTCCAGCTACTTGGGAGGCTGAAGCAAGAGAATCACTTGAGCCAAAGAGTTTGAGGTTGCTGTGAGCTGTGATGCCATAGCACTCTACTGAGGGTGACACAGTGAGACTCTGTGACAAAGTGAGACTCTGTCTCAAAAAAAACCAAAAAAAAAACCCTAAAGAATGTTGTTCTTGTTAAGATCCTTTTTTGTTAAAAAGCTGTGAAGTCATAAAAAGTTATTGAACAATAACTCTTCACACACAGGCTCTGTGGTCAATGGCCCCCCTTTAAGCAGTTGCAAACTAGTCCTGTTTCAGCCACAGGCCAGCAGGGGGAGCAGGGCTCTGTTGAGGGTCTCCTCTGTTCCACTGCCACGGACCCCAACATGGGTTCCATTTGCTCTGGACACTGTCTTCCCCCACTTTGTACTTCCATTTGCCTGTCTGTTAGGAAAGCTATGGGAGAAGTGATTTTTAAAACTTTTAGTTAAGACATCCCTTTAGAGCCAATTGTTGCTCAGTGATGATTGGGTTTTGTTTAAGTTTTGTCTCAAGTCAGACACTTTCCTTGGAAATATCACCTGAGACCAACATCAGAAATAGATGTGCAAGCCAATCAAACCATTAGGCTTTCTTTCATTTCACTTATTTATTTTCAGAACACAGCTATGAATTCCTGAAATGAAATGAAAGGTTTTCAGTGATTAGAACTTAAAAGGATAGGTCCACATTGGTAGGAAGTTTCGAGTGGCCTTGGTTTGTGTCATCCTTCCTTCCTTCCTTCCTCCCCATGGAGCTCCAGGGCCTCCAGAGGGGTGAACAGACGCCTGCCTGCCATTTGGCAACCCCAGGTACAGTGCTCCAGCTCAGCTGTTCAGCTGTGGGGTCAAAGGTGAGAAATAGTCAGTCCTGGCCCTTGAACACCATCCAACTGTTATTTTTGCAGGCTTGGTGCCAGGCATGAGGGTTTGCTAAAATCCTATGCTAAATGCTGTCCCTATTGTGCCCATTTTTCTGGAAATGTTTAGTTGGAGTGTTTTCCAACCTCCAACTACCAGCATCTGGATCTGTGTCTAAGGGCTCATCCCCCACTCAACCCTAACCGTCCACTACAAAAAACCTCACAGCCTGCCTGTAGCCACAAGAATATACCCTGGGAGTACCTCTCAAACCCTCTGAGAAATAGGTGTACAAACTTCCCAATTCCCCTGCGCCAGGGTGCGAGGTCTGTTATGCTGTTTCTTCGGGTTGCCCCACAGGCTTCAGCAGCAGTCACCCACCTGGTAGCTGGCTTGATAGAATAACCTTCAGCGGCTTCCTTCTTTCCTTGTAGCTCTTCTGCACACCTCTTCCAGAGTCGGGACACCTCCTAAATAAACTCCTCCACTTGAGTCTTTGCATGTGGGATCTGGGAGAACCAAGAAGCTGCTTGGTCAAAAAAGTGATATTTGACATCAAAGAAGAGGGATGCATAAATGTATATTGAATGTATTTTTTTTTTTTTTTTTTTTTGAGTCAGAGTCTTACTTTGTCCTCTGGAATTCCATGTCATGGTGTCATCCTAGTTCACAGCAATCTCAAACTCTTGGGCTGTAGCTACTCTTTTGCCTCAGCTTCCCAAGTAGCTGGGACTACAGGCACCCACCACAATGCCTGGCTGAGTTTTCTGTTTTTAGTAGAAATGGGTCTTGTCTTGCTCAGGTGAGTCTTGAACTACTGAGCTCAGGGATCCACCTGTCTCCGCTTCCCAAAGTGCTGGGATTATAGGCATGAGCTACCACAACCAGCCTGAATGTAAATCTTGCTGATTATATGTATTAACTTACAGAAGTAAATGTTACCCCCAAATACTTGGGCTATATCCCCTGTGCACTTAGGAGATCAGAGACTCTCAGGATGCCTGCCAGCATGTGGGTGGGCCAAAAACTTTGACAGAGCATAAGCCTCCAGAAGGGTTTTTAATAGAGACATAATTATCTACATAACTATCTTCAAGATTAAAAAGTTACAGCTTGCCTAGCCTTGTTTTAATGCCCTCCTTTTTCTTTCCTAACTCCCCTGCCTCCAGCAAACATGAAGCCTAACTTTTAGAGGCACAATCTCAGTATCCCACGTTTCCTCTTTCCCCCACAAACCAGGGAGATGTTCCGAATTATCAAAGCATATCTCCCACTTTGCCTTTTATACTTGGAGGCCACCCTATAGGTCTTTGCTGGAACCTGTGTCCCTGTTCAGTATGGGAAGCTATGGTTAGCTGGGCCCTGTGTTCGCTGGGCAGCGACTCCCAGGAGCAGTGAGGGGAGGTGACCTGACCAGCTGGTGGAAGGACAGGCCTGAGGCTGGGCTCAGTGGTCCCTCTCCCTCTCCAATCCCAGGCAGTGACTGGTGTGGCTTCCACTCTCATTCTCTTCATACTCCTCACCAAGCTCTTCAGTCTTATTTCCCCAGGAAGACTTTTTAGAACCTGATCACATCTGTCCACAGTGACGTGAGTGTGTGTGTGCGTGACACCTCCTTCATGGAGGCCACTGCTCAGGGACAGAGTGGAGATGTCTGGACAGAGATTTGGGTCACCTGTATTCTATCTAGTTCCTCCTTTGTCACCAACCTGTTTTGTGCAAATCACTGTGCTGGCTCCAGTTTCTTCAGGAAAATATCTGGAAGCTGGTCAAAATGACTTCTGTGGTTCTTTCCAACTTAAAAACTTGAAAGGGCCTATTTACAAAGATGTGAGCACATTGTAGAGAAAGCACAGGGATAGTACATACCCAGCCTAGTAACAGAGACCTGAATGGATGAGAGGTAGGACCAGTTCCCAGAAATTAGAGAGAGTGCTAAGGACAGGGACTTCCTGCCATGAAGGTGCAGTTGAGGGGTGCAGACAGCCCGGAAGGACTCCAGGGGGAAGGAAGAGGGGGACGAATAAGTACAAACTCTCTCCCTCTATTTCCTGCTGAAGGTCCCCATTACCCAAACTGAATGGGGACTCCAAGTTGAGCAAATCTGGTGGTGTTGTCACCTGTCAGCCCAGAGCAGAGAGCAGGTCGGAAAGGGGGGGAGGACAGACCTAAAGAAGCAGGTGGAGGCCAATGCCCTATCCAGGATCGCATTAATGTACACAGCTATGATTTAATTAAAAAAAAAAAAAGAAGAAGAAGAAGAAGAAGAAGAAGCAGGTGGAGAGACCTGGTCTGCACTCTGCGGTCGGCAGCGGCTCTGGGTGACATGAGCTTTCTGACCAGGCTCAACTCCCACCTCCCCCCATTGCTCTGACTTCAGCTGAAATGCACCTAACCTCAGCCTGCACTTTTGCATGCTCTGTGTGTGTGCTCCTGTGCAGCCCTGCCGTCTCTGCCGTCCTGCCCCGATGCCACAGCTAACTGGGCCTCACGGTGCTGATTTCACCCCAGCGATGTTTCTTGCAACTCATTCTTCATTTTCATCCCACACCTCACCTTCTGACTGCAACTCCCAGGGCCTCTGCTTTTCACTGCAGCAAAAGGCTCCTAAATGACTTTCGGGGTTCTGCCTCCAGAATCACATTCTTTAAAGGCAGAACACTGAGATCTCTCTCGCTCAAAACCCTTCAGTGTACCCCCCCCCCCCCAGTCTGAGGCCATCCTCCAAACTCCTGAGCATGGCTCCTTCCCATACCACGATCCACATGAAGCTGGCCTTTCTGTCTCATCCTTTGTGTCCCCTGCATGGCCCTGTGTTTCTGCAAACAGATGGTGCTATACCCTGTTCCTAGGAGGACAGTTCCCATTTTCAGAGCCCCTACTGTGTGCCCAGAGCTGTGCTAGGTACTTTCCTTGTGCTGACCCAGTCATTCGTCCCTGACAACTGTGGACAGGCCCCTCCTGCCACCCAAATGTAACAACTTCAACCCACCCCCAAATTCAGAGTATAGTCCAAAGTCAGAAAGGGAAATCCCCAGATGCTGAAGCAAAGCCAGTCTTGTGTGCAGAGTCAGCTCAGAGTCGGTGAGAGGATTAGGATCAGAACCTGGAGAGTGCCAAGGGCAAGGGCCAGGGCCTTAGGGCCAGGAGGGTGGGGAGCCAGAAGGGAGATTGAAATTGGTCATGGTGAGAGAATTTATACCACAGAAATTGGCAAATAGTACAATCCGGTCTTTTTGTTTGTTTGTTTTTGGACAGTCTCTGTGGCCCAGGTTAGAGTGCAGTTAATGTCATCACAGCTCAGTACAACCTCCAGCTCCTAGGCTCCAGCGATCCTCCTGCCTCAGCCTCCCAAGTAGATGTGACTACAGGTGCCTGCCACCACTCTCAGCTAATTTTTCTTTCTTTAGTAGAGACAAGGTCTCACTCTTGCTCAGGCTAGTCTCAAACTCTTGACCTCAAGCAATCCTCCTACTTCCACCTCCCAGAGTGTTGAGGTTACAGGCATGAGCCACTGTGCCTTCAGTTGAGTCTTTAAAAGAGTCTGTTGTTAAACATTTACCAGCATACCTCTGTCCTGACCTACACTCATGCTCTAAATCAGGAGACTCAGAGGACACACAGGAGGCCGAGGTGGGCAGGGAATTGTGGTGCCCTCCTGGCGAGCTGGGTGGCAAAGGAGCAAGGCTACAAAGCCAGGGAGTTTCTCAAGCTGGCAGCTGCTACAGAGCTCCAGCTGCCTCTTGTTGTTATGTGAGGACATGGACTCAGTGTTAACATCTGATTTTTTTTTTCGTGCGAAGCCTGAAGATCCAGAATTTTATGTGAAATCTCAATTTTTAAATGCTGGCGACCAATTCCAATTTTTAAAAACATTGCTCTGGCCAAACAAAATACATCTGTTGGCTTCACTGGGCCATGGGCTGCCAGTTTGAGATTTCCAGCTTTAACCAATAACCTCCATGGCTCTGTGGCATTGCTCCTTTGCCTAAATCCCCTCCTGCATGTCAGGATCCAGCTTAAATAACGGCTTCTCTGCACATCATCCCTGAGCCTCCCACACTAGCTATCCCTCCCTTAAAGAACATATTTACTTGTTCAATATTATTTCTGCGCACATTTTTTCTTCTCAGGTAGCTTGTAAGTTCTCTGAAGGGCAAACATCTATGTCTTGGTCATTTTCTTATCCCCAGAAATGTTTAGCACAGTCCGTATATGTAGTAGAATTCAATAAATATTGGTTGAACCTTCAAATTCGAAACTTGATGTACATTTTATACTTGTCTTGAGGATTGTGACTCACTGTTTAGCCAGGACCACTAAGACTTTGCATGGGAAATTTTAAAGCCATGTTGACAGAATTGGGAGACATTCATCATTCCTTAGATTGTGAGACACGCTCAGGGGAAATCTTTATTTTCCTAAGTGTGTTGATGTATGTTCATGGGGGTTCCTGAGTCACACTTTGTGGACCAAACAGGGGGATTCCCACCAGTGTGGTTGTCTGAGGCAAATAGAATGTAGAGCATTTTCTTATTCAGTTAAGCTTCTTTTTTCTTAAAACTTATATGAGGCCACTGCACTCTAGCCTGGGGCATAGAGAGTGAGACTCTGTCCCCAAACAAACAAAACTTATCAAAACCTAAAGCATGTTTCCTAATTTGGTTTTTAAAAGAATGCTTAAACGCTTTTAAATTACATTTAATTAATAAATTTCTTTTATTGTTGCAGGTTAATTGAGGGTACAAAGAATTAGGTTACAATGTTTGCATTTGTTAGGCAAAGTTCCTCTTGTAATTGTGTCCCACCCTCAAGAGGTGTGCCCTCCACCCTGACACTGTGCCCGTGAAGTGGGAGCACACCCACCTGTCTCCCCTCCCTTCCCCTCTCCCTTGCTCCCCTGCCCCCACACCTTGAACTGATTTGAGTATTTCTCTCATGTGGATGTGTAATAGCTCATCTACTGGCTTCATATTAGAATTGAGTACATTGGATTCTTGCTTCTCCATTCTTGTGATGCCCAAAGATGTAAAGTTTCCATCTTTTCCATGATGTACATATACCACAGCTTGTTAATTCATTCCTGGGTTGGTGAGTATCTAGGTTGTTTCCACAATTTGGTGATTGGAAATTGAGCTGTGATAAACAGTCTTGTACATATGTCCGATGATAAAAGGATTTTTTCTCTTCTGGGTAGATGCCCCGTAATAGGACTATAGGATCAAATGGGAGGTCTAATTTGAGTTCTTTGAGGATTCTCCATACTTCCTTCCAAAAAGGTTGTATTAGTTTGCAGTCCACCAACAGTGTAAAAATATTCCCTTCTTTCCACATCCACACCAGCATCTGCAGCTCTGAGACTTTGTGATGAGGGCTTTTCTTACTGGGGTTAGGCAAATGCTTTTTAATTTTAAAATATAATGTATGTCAGAGAAAGATTTAAAGGAATGCTAGCACTTCGCATTTAAGAGGTATTTTAATTTAGGGTGACTCCTGTGGCTCCAAGGAGTAGGGCGCCAGACCCATATGCTGGAGGTGGTGGGTTCAAACCCAGCCCTGGCCAAAAACTGCAAAAAAAAAAAAAAAAGAGGTATTTTAATTTAAATCAAAACTAAAATTTGAGGGCAGTGCCTGTGGCTCAAAGGAGCCAGAGGTAACAGTTTCAAACCCAGCCCCGGCCAAAAACTGCAAAAAAACTAAAATTTACTACCCCCCCCACCCATTTTCCTATGTTGTTTTAAATAAATAACATTTGTAACTCTTTTTTCTTTCCTTTTTTTTTTTTTTTTTTTTGAGACAGAGTCACACTTCGTTGTCCTTGGTAGAGTGCTATGCCATCACAGCTCACAGCAACCTCAAACTCTTGGGCTTAAGCAATTCTTTTGCCTCGGCCTCCCAAGTAGCTGGGACAACAGGTACCCGCCACAACCCCTGGCTATTTTTTTGTTGTAGTTGTCATTGTTGTTTGGAAGGCCCGGCTGGGTTCGAACCTGCAAGCCCCTGTGTATGTGGCTGGTGGCCTAACCGCTGAGTTACAGGTGCCGAGCCACATTTGTAAATCTTGAAAGTCTTCAGCCCTTAAAGTTCCCTATGATTTTCAAATGTCCTTAGATATATATCTTTCTCTGATTCCTTTCTGCTAATTCCAGAAAAGAACTGATTTGTTATCTTTAAATTCCAAGAGTGACAAGGGTACCTTTTCTTTCCTGTTCAGAGTTAACTATATACCTTCTGTTTTCTTAGGTAGCATTGTTTTGTTTTGTTTTCTTTTCTTTTCTTTTTGAGACAGAGTTTCACTTTGTCATCCTTGGTAGAGTACCGTGGCATCACAGCTCACAGCAACCTCAAGCTCTGGGCTTAAGCTATTCTCTTGCCTCAGCCTCCCAAGTAGCTCAGACTATAGGCACCTGCCACAGTGCCTGGCTATATTTAGGGACAAGTTCTCACTCTTGCTCAGTCTGGTCTCAAACTGGTGAGCTCAGGCGATCCACCTGCCTTGGCATCCCAGAGGGCTAGGATTATGGGTGTGAGTGTTATTTTCTAAGCAGGAGAAGTTGTCACTCCATCCAGCAACTTCTCATCTTTAGCCTTCTTTTTTGACATCTAGAGATGGGATTGTTTCTATTTTGCCTCTCAATAGAAAGAGACAGATTAATAGTCTTTTGCTCTCAGCTAGTTTCTGTTAAATAACTTAGAGTTAAAAAAAAAATCTTAATCTCATCTGTACTCTAAGTTAAAAATAGATTTAAACCAAATAGTGAAAGCATATTAAATACTTAGATGAAAGGTTTCCTTCTCATGTTAATCACTAACTTCTCTAACTTCATTACTTGATAAAAAATGGAAGGGTGGTTCTTTTCAAATCTACTTATGGTGTGTATCTCAAACATAGAAATCGACTTTGAGTCATTGAATGAATTTTTTAAAAATAGCAATTTAGTCTGAAGATGGAATGGAAATAATTTATGAATGTTGTATAAATATAAATTGAATTTTTTTTCTCATAATCCAGAAAGACTTCAATTCTACCAAGTACTCAAGTTATCTTATTTCTAAAGCATTAGGGAATTTACTTGCATTGTGTTCAATCTTGTAAAATAGGTAATTTATCAGTTCATTTGGCAAACACATGCTGAAAGCTCTTTCTGTGCAGGCGCTAGCATGCAGCATAAACATAGGAAACACAGCCTCACCCAGTGTGGCACAGGATACCGAACCTATGACTCTGACATTGTTTCCATCACCCTGTAACCTCAGCTGCTGAACAGCTATGAGATGTGATCAGTTTGCTTTCAATTGCCAGTATGAAGCAATGGCCCTTATATCTAAGACTGAAGTTATTAATTTTGAAAGAGAAACTTTTCAAAATGTCTAAGTTGATCATTCACATCAGTTCACTCAATCTGTGGAAGTCAGCAGTTTTTGCTCCTTTATTCAACATCTTCTGCTTCATCAGGTTGCACTGGCCATCCTTAAAACAAACCAACTAACTATGGGCGTGTTTGGTGGAGGGAAACTTGTCACCGTAACTGGGACTCTTGCTTTTGTTCCTCTTGGATAAGACCAGAGATCTGAACTAGAAGTTTAGGGGGGTTCTTCCATAGCAGTTGGAATTAATTGTTTTGAAACAATAGAACTTAAATGTTGAGTTATTTGGTGAAGGATGACATTACTGTCCACCTCCTGCCACACCTTCTCATTATTTAATGTTGTCCCAAAGGATAGCCAGGATGTAGCTCTGGAAAATGAATGAATTAATAATTTCATAAGATTATGTACAATATGCATGAATGCTGGGGAGGAACACCTTTAGGATGATCTGAATCCAGTCCCCTCCTTTCACTGATGGGGATTCTGAGGCTCAGAGAGGTGAAATGAATTCCCGAAGGCCCAAGGCTGGTCATGGGCCATGACTTCTTGGTCTACATAAGAAGAATAGTGCTTTAAATATTCCAATCCCATGTGTTATGGTTCTTTATCTTGTTACTCAGTTATAGGTAGGGTTGTAGAATCCGAACTTCACTGATGCCATCAGTATCAGAACACAATTCTCCAAAATGAAGGCCAGAAGGAGAAATTTTTCTCTGATTCTCTCTTGCTCTCCTGCCTTTGGTCTTATTCTCTCTTGAATCTATCCACAGAAACTAGAAGTAGAATCCCTCTTCCCCAAAGAAGGTCATGGAATCCAGACCTTTTATTGAAAGTCAGCCATAAGACATAAAAATATTCTGTGTAAAAACTGACTGTAAAGGAATATGGGCCAACATTTTTGACCATAGGTCGTGAGCCCCCTACTCCAGAAAGGGTACTGCCCCACACTGTGTACGAGAGAACACTGCTCATAGAAGCCAAGAAGAATCTAGACAGGCCTTGCTGGGTTTTCCCACTCAGCCCATTAGCATTAAATCAGACCCTTTGCCCAATCCTATTTCTACAACACTATTCATATTTAATTAAACTTCAATAGAAAAATGGGCAATTTCCCCTTTATCTTGGGGTCTTCATTCTGAAGGCACCCAAGTACATTCATTAGATACATTTTCTTGCCTTTTCTGCAAAGAATCAGTCTTCTGCAAGTTGATTTTTCATTGAACCTGCAGAGGGCCAAGGAGATCTTAGCCCTAGGCCCCTGAAATAGTTTCAGGTTTTCTTCCATACAGGGCACTTCCGCCACACTTAGTGCATAACTGGTTTTGAGTCAGCTCATCTTCACAGAGGATGCTAACTATTTGCTCTTTGAGCTTAACCAAAAGAGGGATTCTGCTAACAGCAGTTGATCCTCTGGAGGCCAATGGAAGGAAACCAAAGGGCATGTGGTGTTAGCACAGGCTGCTTCTCATTTGAGCTCTAAGTGACTTAGTTGATTCAGGGTCTTTGCACTTCCTGTTTTGATTCCACTGAGGAACAAATGGTCACATAGCTATAAGGAAGTGGTTAGAAATAAAACTAACCACTACCCTCCCAGACTCGGGAGGGTATATATGCTCATGGGCAGTGACTGAGTACTTCTCTCATCTACTAGGTTGAGCCATATGAAGTTATCAGTACTGAGCTACTTTTGCAACAAAATGTAATTTTTCATAGCATAATCTAATATGATTTTCATTTTCTTTCTTTCTCACCCCTTGTCCTCTTAGGCACTGGCAATTATTTTTCCATGGCCTGGTGGTAGGATCAATCCTTTGTCTTACTATCAAACCCACAGTTACTTGTCTTTCCTTATCATTAAGGCTTTCAGGCTCTTCTTAGAGTTTCAAAGATTTGCTCCTTGAAAGGGACAACCCAATTCAACTTAGGATCAAAGAGGACCCTCAAACATAGCTGTCAACCAAGAAAACACTCTGTTATTCAGCCTCTTGCTGGTGCCCTTTGCTGTTTGAGAGGTCCTGGAAAATCAATAGTTCAGTGCTGTTATGGTCTGGCCCAGTAAGTGGGATCAGTGTGTTTAGTATGAGTATGTCATCTTGAGAGCTACAATTCTATTCTTGCCTGAGTGGTTGAGGTATGGCACTTCTATCTTAATGCCCAGAAGATTCCTGTGGTTCAGTGTCTACTACCCCATACACCTGAATGAGACACTCTATGCTTCATGGGAACAGCACACTGCCTAGCTGTACTCATCAGGTGACCAAACTTGTGTGTGCTATGGATGGGCAGCAGACCTACAGATGGTAGAGCCTTTGGCCAAGAGAAGGCATAATCACACTGCAGACCATGGGACAAACCTTTGGATAAGTCTCTGAATCTCATTTGGTGGCCTCAGTTTTTTTCATCCTTAGAAGAGAGCAGCCAAGGAGACTTTCCAAAAAGCAGACATGAATGCAAGGTTGGCCATGAAGACCCATAAGACCTTATTACGGAAATAATTCTTGGTTGTAGAAATAGAAAAGTAGGAAGGACAATTCTGGATAAATACTTAGAGCTATCTAGTATGGGGGAAGAAGAAGGGAGGATGAATTGAAAAGTTACTGGAATGCTACATGTATTGCTCTTCTTTTAGGCACTGAGATTTGGTTAATAAAACCTGGCCTTAAGGAAAACTCTACCTTTGGTTATGGCTGAACCAATGCCTTTTAAGGTTCTTCTTGAGTCTCAGAAACCCTGCAATGCAATCCAAAGTACATAGCCTTCTCCATCCTTTACTGGCAGAAACACAACAAAAGACACTGTCTTTTCATTTAATCAACATATTTTTTGAGGACCTAGTCTACCCCAAGTCTTGTTCCAGGCCAGTGGTCTGCAGACCAGCAGCATCAGCATTACCCAGAAACTTGTGGGAAACAAAATGTCAGGCCTACCCCTGCTGAACCAGAAGCCCTAGGGGTGGGGCCAGCAACTGTGTCTAACAAGTTCTCCAGGAAACTCTGACACAACTCTAAAGATGTGGAACAACTGTTCTAGGAATGGAATATGAACAAATGAACAACATTTCTGGGCATAGTTTCTGTAGCTGTGTTCCTATGTGGTAAGAATCAGAAAATGTGCCTAACATAGTGTTACTTAAAAAAGAAAAAAAAAAAAAAAGTCTTTAACTTTGCCAACCAACGAAAAGGAGGCCACACTAGGGAAATAATGAATTTATGTTTTGATGAAATGTTCACCATGTCCTTTGAAACTAGGCCACATGTTAGGACATTCTGGAATTGTTTAGCCATGATGTAATGTTATAATTTTGCTATGAACAAGGTTGAAAGCCTTGATGAAGATTTCCCTCTTTCTCGCTCATTTATAAATTCAGCCCAAAATGGAGTTTTGCTCCTAGAAAACAATATTGAATGATACTGTCTCCACCTGAAAACAAGAGCAGAGCTGAAAAATTCTTCTATCAGTGCTACCACAAAAGTATTGGGTTGTGTTTCCTTCTTTTCTTCCTTCCTTCTTCCTTCCCTCCCTTCCTTTCTTTCTTCTCTCCTCCCTTCTTTCCTTCTTGTTTTACATCAAAAATTTTAAGTGTTTCTACCTTTTTTTTTTTTGAGACAGAGTCTCACTTTGTCACTCTGGGCAGAGTGCCATGGTGTCATAGTTCACTGCAACCTTAAGCTCCCAGGCTCAAATGATCCTCTTGCCTCAGCCTCCTGAGTAACTAGGACTATAGGAACCTGCCACAACACCTAGCTATTTTTTAGAGATGGGGTCTTGTTCTTGCTCAGGTGTGTCTTGAACTCCTGAGCTCAAGCAATCCACCCACCTTGGCCTCCCAGAATGCTAGGATTACAGGTGTGAACCATCCTGCATCCAGCCCAAAACGTCTCTATCTTTAGGTAATCCTCTAATTTTATCTCCTACATCTGGTTTCTTTTATAGAAGAGAAATAATAAAGGAATAAGTTTGGTTTATAAATATCATTAGAGAAGGTATGAAGGTATCTTTATAGACACTAGCTTTCTAAATCCCCACAGTAAGTAATCTGTGTCTTATGATTACTACCCTTTTCAGGAAGGACATGGAGGATTGGAGAGGTAGAAAGATTTGTCCAAGACCCAGTTGGTAAGTGACAGTGGAATTGGAGCCAATATATGAACCCAGAATTTCTGTCTTCCAACTCCATGAGCCCCCACAAAGTAACAAGCTGTGATCTGCCATTGCATTTCTTTGCTTGACCTATCACACCTGCGTCCAGGGAGAACTGGGTCTGGAGACTTCTCCGTGGTAGGCTTGGTTTATCTGTGGCCTCTATCCCTTTTGTCTCTTGAGTGCTGTCTCCTACTGCACCTATTCATGGTCATGGTCAAAATACGCTGCCAGTGGAGGCTCTGAGAGTGGGCTCTGAGATACCTGTGTTGTGGAAGGAGGCTCCAGTGGTGGATTTCAAGGGTCAGTCATCAGTCAGGGCACTGAAGCCTCCACGCCATCCTTCTTCTTAGTATCAGGGGTATCTGGAAGACCAACAGGGGCCAGGGACTGAGCTGCCACTGAGGCCTGGGACCTGAATTTTCTTCCCAAGGAAAACAGCTTGTGTTTTAACTTCCCTGCTAGGCCATTTCAACAGCATGTGTTCCAGCAATTGGAGCAGCTACCACCATTTTTTGTACCTTTTGAAGTTAAAGATTTGACAAGAAAAAAGTTTCTTTTCCAGTGGATGAGTGGCATATAAATGTCAAAATGGAGATGTGTCATACACTGGACTTGATTTCCTTTGAAAAATAGAATATATCCAGGTGGAACACAGAGGACTTTTAGGGCAGTGAAACTGCTCTGTGTGACACTATAAAGGCAGATGTGTGTCAGTGCACATTTGTCCAAATCCATAGAATGGACAACACCAAGAGTGAGCCTGAATGTAAACTGTGGAGCCCAGGTGATACTGCTGTGTGGGCGTAGGTCTGTCAGTTGTAAGGAGTGCACCCTGCTAGTGAGGGGTGGTGAGAATAGGGGAGTCTTGGGGGGGGCAGGGGGACCGGGCCCTCTGTTGTACCTTCTGCTCAATTTTGCAGCCAACTTAAAAGTGCTCTATAAACCAAGCCTATTTAAAAAGAAAGGATTTATCCTTAGAGAATAGAAAAATGTTTTTTAAGACAAACGTTTTCCCCTTCAAACTGTGTGCCCCATATCATCCTGTTGTTGGGAAAACTGTGGGAAGAACTTGGATATCAGTGAGATATCATTTTTAAAAACATAGTTGATTTAATGGATAAAGGACAAATTAAATAGATAAGTAGAAAAGGCTGGTCCAACCAACCCATCTAATGATGCACATAACCATTTAGCTAAGTCTGGGAAAGCTTTAGAAAAATGAAAAATATAAACACACACCCGGCCCTCCCTCAACTTTACAAGAATAAAAAAAATCTGGTCAGCAATTCCTTACTCAAGACATTGGTCATCTGTCAGAAAAAAAGTAATTACACAGGACATGCTAAAAAAAAATATGGAAGGTAATGAGGGGGCTTGTTGTATGTTATTTTATTTCAGTGAGGGTTGAGGTTTCCAGAATGGGCTACGTGTCCACAGGCTGACCTACAGGATTTAGAATCCAGATCTAAATTACTGACTGGCCAGCCGCACCCGGACACCCGGGCCCAGCCCCCACACCCCCCCACCGCGGCGGCCACCATCGGAAAGGCCATTTGGAAGTCCATCTGGTTCTTTCACAAGCAGCCTTGTTTGTTTGCCTTTTCAGTGACATTCTGTTTATTCAAACCTCCCCCCCCCTTTCTGAAGGAGAAAGCTTAAAATTTTTTTCTTTTTTCTTTTTTTTTTTTTTTTATTATCTGCTTTTCTTTATCACGACTGCAGATGAGAATAAAAACTCAGAAGGCAAAATAAAGGGAGACTTTAAGCCGGAGAGAAAGAAGAGCAGGGCTGTGGCGCGGCGCTGCGCCTGGGGCCCTGGTGGCCCTGGTGGCCGAGGCTGGCACCACACACATTCCTGGGCAGCCCGGGCTCCCAGCGCACAGCCTGTCATTTGCTCGCAGGGAGGGCGGCCCTGAACCCTCCCGGCGACGTGGGTGGGCCTCTGTGAAGACACAGCGTCTCTTCCCATTCAGGAACTGCCCGCCTCTGTCGGCCCCAAAGCAGGCGGGATGTTTGTTGTTTAAGTAAATAAACTGGTCAGAGGCTCGGCTGGCTGTGAAGGCCCCGCTCCCTCCCACAAGGCGGGTCCCAAACCCGGGAGAGACCCACCAACAGCAGCGGGCCACCCGCTGCCACCCACCGCGACTTGCCCTTCGCCTTGTCACCCACCTAGTGGGGCTGGGCGGGCGGGCTGCGCTTGGCCCCTGGTTATTCCGGGCAGCTGAGTGTGTCCCTGTGGAGGCTGTGACCGGGGGCCTTCCCAAGAAATTCCAGGAAACAGCAGAGAAAAGAGGAGCTCTATCTGGGCCCCATTATGTCCCCCTCTTCCCCAGGCTTCTCTGTCCCCGACAGCCGGAAAGGCCCTTCATCTTGTTTTCTCAGATGCTTCAGTCGGATTCTCTTTCTGGCCCACCTACGGACCCCAAACACTTCACAATGGCTAATTTGTGTTTTTTGCTTGTGAGCTGAAGCCCTGGGCTGCTCAAAGGGTGGTCTGTGAACCAGCAAGGTCAGCCTCACCTGGAATCTAGTTAGAAACGCACTTTCTTCACCCACCCCGGGCCTGCAGCTCTGGTGGAGCTCAGATGCTCCCTGGGGCCTGATTGTCAGCGGCAGGAGAGGGGAGGGTCTTTGTCTGTTGTGTGCACTGTGGGGTCCTTGCAAGTGAGGATACCACCCAGCAAACAGGTGCTCAGTAAGTATTTCACAAATGACAAAAGGGGGGAGTGAGTTAATAGATTTGAGTGGATGTTTTCCTTCCTTCAAGTGCATCCCTGCCTGGCCCCACACAGCCCATCTGGACCGTGGGAGATATCCCAGGGTTGGCTACTGAGTTGCCCCATGGGAGATATCCCAGGGTTTGCTACCGAGTTTAGCCGTCCTCTTGCCTTTTCTGGGGGGAATTAAACTCAGAGACAAGGTCAGGGATGGAGGTAGAGGAGAGTTGGGGTCAGGGGTCTCAGTTCTCTGACCTAGTTGACCTGGTTCAATTATTCGGCTGAACTAGCAAGTTTAATTGAGGCATAGTGGTAATTGAAAGTAAAAATGAGTGTAAACTAGAAATAAAATGGCAGTGTGAATAGGAAGTAAAGTAACTTGTGCGAGTTTCAGCGTAGCAAAGAGAAATTTCATTTGGGAAGAACAAAGGGAAAGTTTAGAGCACTTTAGAAGGGGAAGTAGGTCCCCCTCATGGAGGAGAAAAGGTGAGAGAGGGAAGATGCAAAGGCCTGTAGGGGTATAAATACCCTCTTGGTTTGAAATTGGCAGCAAGTCTTTCATTGGCCTCTCTTTTCTATTGGTCATTGATGGTCTCTTGCTATTGGTCATTAGCTACATAGGTTACTTAATACCTGTAGTCTTATGGGCCTTCTAGACTTCCTGGTCCAGCAGGCTAGGATTTCCTCCTACCCCAATAAAGCCCCTTTCTTAGTGTCCCTTCTCGGGGAGGGCTGTGGGATATGGCAAATATCTCTTTTGAGCATGCCTCCAAAATCTTCCCTCCCACAAATCGCCTTCATCTTGCTGAGCTTCTCCATGCACATGTGTACTTTAAACTCAGTAAAACCTCCATAGTTGACCACCTCTGACATTGACCACCTCCTTATGTTGACTTAATTTGCATAGACCAGACATACCCCACATGTGAATATCAGTACAGTAGGCCTGGTTCCTTATGTTGACCAGTTTTTTACAGTCCCTTAGGTGGTCAACTTCAGAGGTTTGGGAGTGTGTGCATTTTTATTTATTTATTTATTTATTTATTTATTATTATTACTTTTTTTTTTTTTTTGCATTTTTTAAAATAAAAACTAAACACTCTTTAAAAGCCCCTGACAAAGTATAGTCAAGCATCCAGGTTGCCCCAGCCAACCTAGTCACCAGTTAACCTGCAGCCCTCTAGATGGGAGCTCCTTCAAACACTCTCCTTCTCCTTTGGATCTGGCCTAGCACAAGGCTGTCCCCTGACATGTATTGACCACCTACTATATGTCAGACGCTGTGGTGGGCTCTGGAGGCTGCCACGTGTCAACAAAAAAGAGTTGGTTTCTATGCTCATAGTGTTCCCATATGAATAAAGGAAGACAGATAGTAAAATAATTTCAATATTATAAAATGTAACAAGTGTTAGGAAAATTAAGATCCTGTTAATTACGTAGCACTTCCTGACATCTCTTGTTATCTTGACATGCTATTAGTTAAATATTTTACTGTGCGATTTAGCATGTTTATTTCTTACCCTTCTAGCTATATGTTGAGTTTCTGGAGGATGTCTTACACTCTTGCGTCTTTCACAGCTCTTAGCCAAGTGTACCTTGGGAAAGAATTTCCCCCAGGGAACATGTGGCATATCTGGAGACATTTCTGGTTGTTGTAACTGGGGAGGTATCTAGTGAATAGAAACCAGGGATTTTGCTAGATATCCTATAATCATAGGACAGTCCCCATGACAAAGAATTTAGCCAAAGAATTTATCCTGGTCTAAAATGTCAGTAGTGACACTGTTGAGTAGCCTGGGCTGGAGCAGAGAGGGAGAGACATTACCTGAGCAAGACTTAAAGACAAGGCTTAGGTGGAAGGCGCAGGTCTGTGTGAGAATCCATTCTACTAAGGAAAGCTTTGCAGACACAGCCATGCTGGGATATGTTGGCCTGTGTCCTATTCCATGAATATAACATTAAGGGACAGTTAAATCCTAGAATATTTTCATGCAAGTGTGATTTGGTACCAGTCTCACCCAGCCAGGTCCTCTAGAGGGAGAATTGGACTATTTTCTGAACTCAGGGGAAGTGAAAATCCCCACTTTTTATTTGAGGGACCCGGAAGAATGTAAGTGAGCTGGCGGGGTGTCAGCCTTCCACTGTATCTAGGCTGAGCTCTACACACCTTGACCATCAGGACTTCCTTTGCCAGAACCTCAGATTCAGATGACAAGATAGTTCTGTCAGTGTTCCCTGTGGGACATGCATGTCACAGCCATAGCCAGTGAAGAAGCAGATTGGGCTCTACTCAGGAAGTGCCACTGGCCCAGACCCCTTTTCTCACTGTGTTCTCACATAGCTTTACATGGGTGAAGGAGCTCTCTTGGGCCTATTTTATAAGGTACTAATCTCACCTTCATGACCCGATCACCCCCCTAAAGCCCCACCTCCAAACACCATCATCTTGGGTGTTAGGATCTGACATATGAATCCGAGGGGAGCAAAAATATTCCATCCACAGCAGCACTTTTTGTAGTGCCTTGTTTCTGTTCTGTCGCCCGCCCCCCGCCACACACACTGAGTGCTCAGAGTCTCCTGAGATTCCCATTCAACAAAGAGGATTTTGTGTGAGCTGATCCATGGCACATCTGTGGACACGCTCTCCGTAATCTGTTTGGTTGTTCTATGAGATACAAGTACCATAAACACCAACAGCACTTGCTGGGGCAAGGCCATCATGGAAAAAGCTGCTTGGGACACTGGAACAATATGACATATTGTAGCAGTGACATATGTGTAGCAGAGAAATGACAATTATGAACTTGACTTCTTTGTATTTGAAAAAGCAAAGAGTTTTGTAAATAGATGGGCCCCATTTGAATATGGTTCTGTAAGGCTTTTAATGGTTTCTTCATTTCTCTGAGCCTGGCTTTTCTCAACTATAGACTTGTTAGAAGATTGGAAGAATCTATGAGATACAGATAGTACAATGCCTGGTGAGATACAATAGAAAAGCTGCTTTTCTGTTATTGCTATTATTTCCCAGGCTTCATTCAAGGCTGTGGAAATGTGAACTGATAAAATACTTTGCAACTGGCGAATAAGGGTATATGGAATTACTGTTCCTTAATTATATCTACCTTAAACTTCTTAAAACTTTGGATAATATAATATTTGTGACATCTAATATACATAGAGATGAATTGATCAACCCATAAATACAGCCATTGCCTGAAAGAAACACATTTAAGATAGTTTCTTTAATATATTTTAAAATAAATTCTCTTTGAAAAATTCTCTTTTGCACAGATTAAAGCTCATACCCCTAAATATGTTAACATCACCTCAGTCAAAATATCAAAGTTTTCATTATATGGTAAAGGGCTTAGTGAATTACTTAAAATGTTATTGTCATAGATCGGTACCCAAAAAGGTAGTTTATCACTATGCTTTTATTTTTTAAGCATCAACTTGGCAAACCTTTTATTTACTTTGTATTATATTAACTGTCTTAGGAAAGAAGTAGGAGTAGAAATAAACCAGTTTTCCAGATTCTGTATTTGAGTGAGTTGGAGCTGTGTGTGTGTGGGTGCGTGCATGTGCATGATTTTGGAAAAGTCTTACCTGTTCAGATCTTCTTTTAAGGTAATTTTTCTAAAAGTAATTGCGTAAAAACCCTTTTAGATTTAGAGCCCAGCAGTTGGAAATTTCAAACTCAGCACTGGTAGAAGGAATTTAATGTTATCTTCTATTTCCAAAAATGTTCATGCCTCTGTTTTTTTATTCATCAATTCCTATGCCTATGTATTCATTCTCTAATATTTACTGATGGCGTTCAAGGTGTATAGAAAAATGTTGAAGTTAGACAGAGATTGAAGAGTATACAAGACATGGAAGATGTTCCATTTCTTCTACGAGTTAAAAAGAGAGAAGAGAGAAGATGTCCCTTTCTCCTAAAGTAGTTAAATGTGGAAGAGATTTATAATTGTTCTCCAAATGCCCATTCTATTTATTTATTTTGGCTTGGGATTTATTGAGGGTATGAAGAATTAGGTTACACTCCTTGCATTTGTTAGGTAAAGTCCCTCTTATAATTGCAAACATCCATTCTAATCTTGCCAGTGAGATATGATTCAGAAAGAAAAGGAAAGGTTGGCACATGAGATGCAGTGGGGTGTGTGTAGAGGGGGCATGAGTCATGGACCACCATGAGGGCAAGACCAGTAGTGAGCATAGCAGAGCAATAATGTAGAAGGAGCCTGGGTTCCCGCACTGTGGGGCTACTATAGCTGTACACCCTCAGATAATTCTTGCAAGAGAAATGAACTTGCATTTTGTTGAAATCATTGTTATTTTGGTTTATGTTTTAGCAGTGGAAATTGTATGCTAGTGACTATGTGACAAAGCAGGGCAAGAGTAAGGGCTGAGAAATGATCAAGACAAATAGGACTGGAGCAATCAGAGGAAAGTTTATGGAAAGTGATGTTCAGCTTGGTTTCTAAGGAAGTTAAGAGAAAGTAGAGGTCATTCCAAATGGCTCAAGGAATTCCACCTACTTGAAAGTAGAGGTCATTTCAAATGGCTCAAGGAATTCCACCTACTTTGCCAGAATGGCAAAGAGGTGAGGTTAGTTAGATGGGATGAGAGCACAGACAGAAAGCCTGGGAAGATGTGTGATGAACAGGTTTTGGGAACCTGGAATTCACAGTGAAGAATTTCAAATTTATCTGAGAAGCAAGAGGAAATTCAGGAGTTATAATAACAAGTTGAAGAGAAAAGTCTTGAGCTGGCAATTTTGCTGGTGGAGGAAGACCAAGTAGTCTGGTCCCGGGGTTTTCCAGCTGTGTTCCACAGAAACCCTAACCCTCTGCAGAGCCTTTTGGGACACAAGGGAGGGGCTGAGAGAGGTGGGGTGGGGGCAGGGATCCTTGCTCCTCTTCCTTCTAATTCAACCAATCTTCATTTTAACTGTTTAATGTAGATTTTGGGCTTCTTGCAAGGTTTCCCTGGTAGAAGGTGCCCAGAGGTTAAATGCTTTGAAAACCATTGGTCTGGGAAAGCAGGGAACCCAACCTTAAGTATGTGTTTGGTGGAGAATTCTTAGTGTTCAGGCATTTTTGTTTCATAGGGTCTGGATCTCTGGAACCCGAAAGTACATCCCAGCTCCCCTGCTAACTAGCTGTGTGATGTTAAGCTTCAGTTTCTTCATCTGCAAAATGGTGCTAAGAGTAGCCCTGCTACTTGTGGAGATGTGGGGAGCCATAATGAGCTGAAGTCTATAATGCACATAAAACAGGGCCAAGCCACATGAAGCCCTCAATTGTGCTGGCTAGTACTATTGTTATTGGTATTATTATCTGATGAAGACGAAACCTACAGTAGATTATTATGGCAATGTTGATGTGGGGAATGAAAGGTGGAAAAGGGTTTGAGAGTGGTAGTTAGAAATTTGTAACTTTCATCAAAAAATTCCCATTAGGAATTAATTCCAGTTCTGGGAAGTGAGGGTACCACTGATGTCACTTCAGTGAGTGGTTAGCTATCTTGTGAAACTGAACTGTGATGGGAAAACTACTGTAACCAGCTCTGTGTACTCTAACATATGCTTAGCATGCAACAAAGTCTATCAAGAAGTTTCTATAACTTAATGTCGGGGGAAAGGGACGCGCCTGAAGCTAAATTTCCTAGCTCGTCTCAAGCTCAATCCACATTTCTTCCTTTTATTTTTCTCCTATGGTCCTTAGGGAGTTGCTGTTCTTTCTGATCTGTCTTCATCACTTTTTTTCCAGGAGCCTCTCTCCTGCTTATAAAGAATAGCAAAGGGATAAAGAATATCTCTCCAGCTCGCCAAAACTAATCCCATAAACCTTTTACCATTTTTCCTTTGCTTTAAGATTTGTTACTACTTGTAACTACAGGGAATGGACAGGGATTAACAAAAATCATAAACAATGAGAGCACTACAAGTTTCCAAGAAAACCATAAAATCTCTACTCAGCATGGCTGGCCCCCATGCGTATGCAATCAAGACTGCTTTTTGAGGGAGGGTGTATCTTCTCCATATTTCCCTGAATTTCTTCTAATTGTTTTCTGGGCAATGGACCTTCCCAATTCTGTGTCGGTGGGAATTTAGATTAAATAATATCAATGCAGACTCTACTCAAGAACCATAAAGAAGGTACATTTTTAAGTGTCCATTTGATACAGAAAGATTAAAGATGGGAGAAGTCGTCTGCTGGGATGTAGGTTGTGTAAAGATAACAAGAGGAAGAGAAAGTGAAATTATTCATCTCTGGTGTCACGTTTGTGTCTCCATGCAGAGGGAGTGTAAGGTTGGAAGTGTGGAGCAAATATGGTAACGAGAAAACCCAAAGTAGATGGGGTCATAACGATAGATGGTCACAGTTTGAGGTCTTGACAATCACCTGAGATGAAGTTGATTTAACAACCACTTCTAATTGTGGGATCATGGGCAACAGACAATGATAGAAAGCTAGAAACGGACAGATGTCATTGTGTGTGTCTATGTGTGTGCGTGTGAGAGAAAGAGAGACAGAGAGAGACGCATGGTTGCTCATGTTTGCCCTGGACGACCAAGGTGCTCTGACCCCAGTAGACTCTACCCGGCTACCTCTGTGAGGAGGAGCGCACCTGCTCCTGACTTTCTTCTTTTGCTTTCACAACTGAGCATCTAAAGACGATTTGCCATAATAGGTTTGTTTGTTTATTTACTGTGAATATACTTTATTTAGTCATTTTTGTTTACAACTGAAAACTCTGGGAATTTAAATTAACATCCTTGCCTTTGAGCTTCTTATAGACAACAGAAAAAAGTTTCAACCTTGTGTTCCACATTATTCTTCTATGCTTTGTCTAAATGCACCTTTATGAGCCGGCTGCCATCCAGCCTCATGTGAATTCTCTTGCCCACAGTTTCACTTGGGAAGACCAAGTCCTTAAGGATTGCACTGTGCACAGCTGTCAGAGTGCGGCTCCTAGGACACTTTTGCTTAATTCTTGTAAGCTTAGGCAGAATTCTCCTCTGAGTGAAGAAGATGACATGCTTCCCATTGAACTTTTTCTCCAATTCCCGTACTAGCTGGACTTGAATTTTCTGGAAAGATTTCAGTTGAAGAACAGGAACAAAGATTATGATAGCTTTCTGACAACCACCAACTTCCATTTTCTTGGAAGCTATTATATGCAGCTCCTGGAGCTGAGCCTTGAGGTCTGAGTTCACCTCCAGCTCCAGCAGGCCAGGAAAATGCCTAAATCGAGTTCATCCAGCTTATTACCATTGGGCTTCATGATCTTGGCAGTGGAGCTGAACATGGCCTTCTCCATGCAGAGCACTGACTTAAGAAGAGGGCCATGGTAGCTCTTGAAAGCATGTCTCAAGAGGAATTGTTAAAGAAACTAGAGATGCCTAGCTTTGAGAATAGGGAACTCCTGGAGAAGGAAACTGCCTCCTCTTGTGATCCTCTGTGCCAGTCACCAGCCGAGCACTTTACTTAAATTAACTCATTTACTTTTCTCATTTACCATCTCGCCCATAAAGTAGGGTGACAGAGATCAAGCATCCTGACACTGGCCTTGGGATTAGGAAGGGATGGTGCTGGGAGCCACTGTTTCTTGCATCTATCATCTCATGGAGAGGAGTAGAAGCCATATTCAATATCTGAAGGACATTCATGGGCAAGAGGCGTTTCACTTATTTTTTTATTTATTTTTTCGGTATAGTCTCACTTTGTCACCCCGGTAGAGTGCTATGGCATCATAGCTCACAGCAACCTCAGATTCTCTGGCTCAAGGGATTCTCTTGTCTCAGCCTCCCAAGTAGGTGGGACTCTAGGCACCTACCACAAGCCCTGGCTATTTTTTCTTTCTTTCTTTCTTTCTTTCTTTCTTTCTTTCTTTCTTTCTTTCTTTCTTTCTTTTTTTTTTATTTAAGAGACAGGGGTCTTGCTCTAGCTCAGGCTGGTCTCAAACTCACGAGTTAAGGTGATCACTTGTCTCGGCCTCCCAGAGTGCTGGGATTACAGGCATAAGGCACTGCGCCCAGCCCATTTCACTTATTCGTAAAGCTTCAGAGAACAAAACAAAAAACAAAGGTAGGTTTGCAGGAAGATAGATTTCTGTTCTTTTAAGAAAAAACAATGCTTCCATTAGAGCTGCATGAAATTAGAGAGGCTGAATGGGGATGAGCTTGAGTTCCCTGAAGTGACTGAATGTTCATGCCCCCCAATTCCCATGTTGAAATTCTAATCCCAAAGTGATGGTGTTAGGAGGTGGGACCTGGAGGAAAACCCCCTCCTGCTGCTTGGGGGTGTGGATGGCCTGCATGGTACTAAATATGTGGAGTGAAGATTTCTTAGTCATAAGGGTGGGGACCTCACCAATGATTCCATTTATGAGTGTGTTTAGAAGACGAGGCCTGAGAGGTAGCCAGCTCTTTCTGCCATGTGAGGGTACACAGCCCAGAAGAGAGCCTCACTGGACCCCAACCTTGCTGGTACCCTGATGTTGGACTTTCAGCCTTGAGAACTGAAAAATAAATGTGTGATCTGCACAAGCCACCCCATCTAGGGTACCTTGTTACATATGGCAGCTTGAGCTGACCTTCCCCAGCATTTCAGATCTTGTTCTAAACAGCTTAGGACCACAGCATCGAGTGGAGGGAAGGCTGAGAGTCCTGGGCCTTTTTGATTGCCCAAAACTCCCTGCTCCGGCCTACCTGCTCTGAGTTTGCTGTGGTTTCCTTCACCCCCCAAAAGAGCGCCATGGAAGCCCCTTAAAGCCTTCTCTTTGGCTCAGTGAGTAAGGCGCTGGCCGCATATACTGAGAGTGGCCAGTTCGAACCCGGCCCCAGCCAAACTGCAACAAAACAAACAAATAAAAAGCCTTTTATTTATGTCCTCACTCTGCGTCTGGAGAAGGAACCTCTGTCTCTGGTTCCAGTGATCTTTGTCCTGGTCACTAATCCCTAAGCCTGGAACTGTTCTCTGATAGAACTCCACCTAAATGCCTCCCTGTCCAGGAGGCGGCCACCCCAGCTAAACAGCAGCCACATCCATCTCTGCCCTCTCCATTGTTGCCCTCCTTTGGCTTCATAGCACTTACCACCCCCTGAAGTGATAGGATATTGTCCCATTTCTTTTGTTATTAGAGTCCCCTCACTAGGCTGTAAGCCCAACGAGAGAGGGACCGTGTGTATTTAGTTCACTGCCCTATTTCTTGGCACCTAGAACAAGGTCATGGTGCACAATGGGCTCTCAAGAAGGCATTCATAGCTCTCTCCCTCCCTCCCTTGTTCCCTTTCTTCCTTCCCTCCATCCTTCCTCTCTCTCTTTTCTTCCCCTTACCTCCTTCCTAGCTTTTTTTAGTAAGGTCTCACAAGTGGCCGGAGGTCCTTAATGGTAGACATTCTCACCTGAGATGTCCGCCTGTTTCCATCTTCTTCCCATTCCAGCTGGATGTCTCAGCAAACTCCTGCCTCTGCGTGGAGGACTGAGCTCCATGGCATTATCATCAGCCCACTCGTGTTTTCCCAGGAGAGTTCCATACCAAGTGACATGTGGGAACCTTTTATTTGAAATCTCCTGGGTGACTTAACGGGTGAGAACAAGTTCACCTGCCAGTGCTAACAAAAGAACAAGGGCAAAGTTAGGGAGAGAATAACCACTTTTTCACAAAAAATAAATCAATGTATTTAGCACTTAAAGCTTTCAACATGCTGTGAAAATAAGGTTGAATTCCTAAGGGAACAAAAGAGCTGTTGTTCTTCTATTCGTAGTGATGTTAGGTGGCCTCAATCTTGTGTAACCTCGTGGTGATGAGCTGGATTTCAATATGGCTTAAACTCTAATGCTATAATAAGCAGTGGGCTCAGAGGGCTAATATGGCACATGTCCCAATATCTGTTCTTGCCTCCCCAGAGTTGGTCTTGTCTGCAAAACCACATTTATTGAAGTGATTTCTATCAACAATTTAATAATTAGAGAAGTTGCTCAAAGCGCAAGAGGAAATGGTTCACTGCAGCCAATAAATGTCTTTGCAATTTAGTCACTACGTATCTGAGCTTTTTTTTCCCCAGAGGAAACCACAAAAAATACCTAAGACAATCGTGTTGAAGGTTTTGGGGGCAGAAGCTACCCATGGTGGTAGAGGTAGGGACCTCTGTAGAGTTGTGGCTGAGTCACCTCCAGTCCACATTTATTTCTTTTCTCTTAAGGAGTCTTTCCAGGCCGAAATGAACTTAAATTGCTCTTGACCTGTTGCCTTCACTTTCCCCCCCTTCTGCTGCTTGGTAGTGTGGATGGCCTGCATGGTACTAAGTATGTGGAGTGAAGATTTCTTCTGTTGTAATTTGTAGATTTTCGTGAAAACCAAGATGCATCTCAGAAAGCCATCACACACAACCATCCCCACAAAGGGGTCAACAAAGGCACCTCTTCTGAGAGGGCTGGAGTAGCAAAGTCATTCCACCAGCTCCAAACATTTATCAGGCACCCTTTGGGTACCAGGGTGCCACTAAGTGTTAGATTGGCCACAGGCAATAGACACCAAGGAAAAGGAGAACCAGGAGCACTCTGATTGCTGAGGTGACAAATGCTGAAGAAGCCCCGGCTCTGGTGGTGACTAGACACTACTTTACCAGTGGGGGAAATTCTTTGAGATGCACCAATGGGGCAATACCTGGCTGGTAGCATCCTGAGCTGATGGAAGAGCCCTATCTTTGCTTCAATCTCAGATATATCATCAATACTGTGTCCACTTATGCAATTTATGCACAGCACCAAGAACCTGCTAGCCAGGGGCATTAGATTCTGCCTGTCCTCTTCTTGCCGTGTATGCTCTGGTAAGGGACCATGTCTACCCACTGGGAACACCCCCTCACTCTCACAGAGGTCCTGCATAGGTTGGTGAGGTCTATGACTCTGATCCACTGATGGATCCTGGACAGGGAGACAAAGGAGCCAGTTTTCTCAAACGAATATTGAGAACATGCATCACACACACACTTTGCTCCCCTCTGATTTTGGCTCTATTTTATTTGGAGAAACAGCCACATTTTTATTTTGAGGGGAACTGTGCTAAAGGCCAAAATGTTTACTATCTTATAATAAAGACTATAGCTATCAACTACTGTGAGAAATGCTGCTCAATTCTCGGTGTGGACACTTCTCCCTGGTCCCGTGGCTTGCAGCAGGTGATACCACCTCCCTGCTCTCAGCTACCTGCTCAACTCTCCACACTTCTCCATTGGACGAGAGCTGCACTTGTCAACAGAGGTGGGTCTGGGAAAATAGGGCTGATCTCCCCATCCAGCAGTTACTGAGGAATGACACACAGGGGTCTTTCTCAGGGGTGGGCATGCCTGGACTTGAAGAAAAATCTTGACTTGTAGAAAAGTTAAAGGAAGTAGCTCCTCTATCAGTGGGCCTGATATTGCAAGTATCTGGGGAAAGAGGAGAAGAACATTATGTTATTTAAACTTCCACCCATTTCTTGAGAATACTGCACTAAACATTGCAAATGAAAAGAGAAGCAGGACTTTCTATGGGACACGACCCAAATAACCCAGGACAAAAGTGATACTGGCCATTCTGCTTCAGCACAATTAACATTTGTCTAATTCAGGACTGACGTTTGGCTGCCCCCAGCTCTGATGCTGAGGTTGGCTTCCCATCTTTGTTATGAGAAGCAAAGAAGCAAAGATCCAGGGAGGCCGCCTTTTCCTTCTCTTCTGACCCCACCCCCAGACACTCACACAGAACTCGCTTAGTATTCAGAGGTATCAAAGAAGGCTGGAGTCATCAACACCTGTCTTTTCTAGGGCCAAAAATTTCATCAGGTGCTGCCAGGCTGGGCTGTCAACAATGTCATGATTTGGCCACTTTGGGGAAAGGGAATGTTCTTGAGCGGAACATTGTGTTCTTGGTGATGAGTAGACACACTACATAGGTGCATTTTGTACTTGGGTGTGTACACACGATGTGCCCATGTGTCTGCACACACATGTACCTGGGTGCTTCAGCCAACACTCACCGTACCCTCAACAGCCTTCATCAGTTGCACTTTCTCCTGTCACAGAAGTGATGATTCTGATGGGAAATACAAAATTACGTTGTAAAGTGATTTCCTTAGAAATAAGAAGACAGATTTACTGGAAGTTTTTTTTTTTTTTTTTTTTTTTGTAATGAAAAGTTTGTTTTCTTTTAAGGGTTTGCTCCAAAAAAAGCAGCTCTCACCATATGTTTTCCTGGAAGGAGGAAGGAGGGGACAGCATGTCCAAGCTGAATGCTGACTGAGTATTGCTGCCCTGGTATGACTGGTGGCTAGTCACTGGGATCCTGGAAAGGCTTTGGATGCACTGTTAAGTTTAAGGCTATTTAGGAACATCCTTGGCAGACTCAGTGCCTCGTGAGTATTAGAGGGGCCGGTTGCTCAATCTGTGATCAGTAAATGCAATTTTTTCCCCCAAGACAGATGAGGGAACAAGTCTATAACAAGTATTTATAATTTTTTGAACTAGCCTTTTACACATTTTTAAAAAAATGTCAACCTTTGATCCCTGATCTCAACACTGTGAGTGGCCTGTCCCGGTGGAACTGACATAAGATGAAGAGCCATAAAATTATAGAATTAGGACTTAAAGTAATGATGAGAGTTCCTTGGTTTCCACCCTTGTCATGAGTCAACCCATATTCATGGGGACCTACCTGCCCTTCTCTTAAAGTTCTCCAGGGAATAGAATTTTCATGAGCTACCTGGGTATTGGGTTGGAAGAGTTGGGAAAATGTAGGTATAGGAAAAGAAACAAAATAAATGTCAGGCATATAGTATGTCAAATAATGAAAAGAGCTATGATGAGTATTACTAATATGTAACTTGCCTTTGAACGAGACATCATGATTTTCACAAGCCAAAACACATCTATTATTCTGTGTGATCCTCACAAGAATGCTAAGGAAGGTCCCCAGAGTCACCTGATAAAAAGTCACTTTTTTGGTATCCAATGTACTCAGACCTACTATGAAACTAAATTACAGCTTTCACATGAAGGCTATAACCCAACTATAGCACAAGACTATGGGGAAAGGGCCAAGGAAGGGGAAGGGAGGGGGGAGGTTTGGGTGGAGGGAGGGTAATGGGTGGGGCCACACCTATGGTGCATCTTAGAATGGGTACAGGTGATTGCAGTACTGTACACAGCTAAGAATTAAAGAAAGAAAAGAAAAGAAAAGAAAACAATGCAAAAAAAAGTCACTTTTTCGAATACAAATAATCAGGTACAGAATGTTCTTTCGCCTCTATTTTTTTTTTAATTTTTCAATCTTTTGTTTTTAGACAGAGTCTCACTTTGTTGTCCTCAGTAGAGTGCTGTGGCATCACAGCTCACCGCAACCTGAAACTCTTGGGCTCAAGCAATTCTCTTGCTTCAGTCTTCCCGAGTAGCTGGGTCTACAGGCACCTGCCACAATGCCTGGCTAGTTTCTCTCTCTTTTTTTTTTTTTTTTAAACTAGGGGGGTGGGGCGCTCTTGTTTATGCTGCTCTTGAACCTGTGAGCTCAAGCAATCCACCAGCCTCAGCCTGTGAGAGTGCTAGGATTATAGGCATGAGCCGCCACACTGGGCTTCTCTAATTTAAGAAATTAACACAGCCATTTAAACTCCTCAAACTCCTTGTCTCTTTTTGATATTCACTGGAGACTGGAAAAGGACTGCTCACTTTCTCACCCTGGAAGACTGAGAATTTTAATAGAGAGTGGTGAGGCAGCCTGTTTTTCAGTTTCAGTATCATGATTATTCAATTATAGTGATACTAGTTGCAAGAGCTCAGTGAGAGCTAGACAAAGATGACCACAGAAGGATCGGTGTGAGAGGGACCCTATTCCTGAGGCAACTCTGCCCTGGAGTCAGGGAGAGTCCTACTGGTAAAGAAACAAATTATTTCACTCTTTCAAATGTTTTCAAGTGGGAACATAAGCATATGGTTGGGGCCAAGCTCTGCCCATGTCGTGTGGCTGTGAAACCCCTCTCAGGAGACACCATGGAGCTGAAAACGAAAAAGGAGTTGGAGAATAAGAGATTTGGGCATTTACTTTGGTAACATGCAGTGATTCTTAGACTAGGAAGCCTAGTTCCCCTTTTATTCCCTTACCACCCACCATTCTTCTCTGCCATAAAACTCGGGGAATGAGGAGGTGAACAAGGTGTTTAATGACAGTCATCCAAATAATTAATTTCATCAGTTTTTCTCAGAACCCAGTGTAGAAAGAATCATGGGCTTTTCATGCTGATAGCTGTGGGGCCTGGGGTGGGAGAGGATCACGAGGAAATATGAGCATCTGGGGCTCAGTACTGTGGCATGGGAAATAACAGGGCAGGAGTTTTGGAATCAGGCAGAACTGTATATGAATTCTGGCTCTGCTACCCACTAACCTCAGACCTTAGCTGATTTTTTAAACCTCAGATCTCTTATGAACAACATAGAGATGTTGCCTACCTGGCAAGTTCGTTTCAAGAATGAATGGGATAACATGACATCAGTGAGACACAGAAGCAGCTTAGCACATGTTACAGATCAGTCCCCACATAAGTATGTTCACATTTTGCAAATTTGAATAGCTATGCTTGGCAAGGGAAGAGGGAGGGAAGAGGCAACATTTAGAATGTAGGTAATAGACCAATGGAACAGAATAGAGAACCCAGAAATAAATCCAGGTATTTATAGCTATACGTTCTTCAGCAAGGCCACTAAAAGCATTTGGCCTCTTTGTCAGCACCAGTTTCCATTGGTGCCTGGAGGGGACCCTGGGAACATCACTATGAAGTAAGTTATCATGTAAAAATGCCTGTACCATGGAGTGTGTTTTCCTTCCTCTAAACCAATGGCTCTTGGAGTGACTTGCCCCCCAGGAGCAGTAGGCAATGTCTGGAAAGTGGGGAGAGTAATTAATGACATCTGTTGAGCAGAGGCCAGGGATGCTGCTCAACATCCTATGACGCAAAAAAGAATCATCCAGTCCAAAATGTCAGTAGTGCTGAGAGTAGTTGAGAAATCCTGCTCTAAACGTAAGTACAGTAAGTAGTCTTATCTGTGGCTTCCTTTCTGCCATTTCTGTCACCTACAGTCAAATGCAGTCTGAAAATAGATGAGTATGCTATAGTACGTATTTTGAAAGAGAAATATTCACATAACTGTAATTACAGTATGTTGTTATATTTGTTCTTGTTTTTAAATTAGTTACTGTGATAGCTCCTGCTACGTCTGATTTTTAAATCATAGGTATGTATATAACTACACGTGCTATAACTCTGTCATAGGGAAAAATATAGTACAGTTGCCCTTAATATCCTGGTTCGAGAATCCCCCAATGCCTCAATCCCGTACTCAAACCCAGCAGTCTGCCCTGGGGAACCTGCAGATGCAAAAGTCAGTCCTCCACATGTGTGGGTTTCCCTTCTGGGAATACTGCATTTTTGGTCTCCATTTCAGTTGAAAAAAAAAAAAAAATCTGTCGATAAGTTACAAGGTTAGACAAAGATGACCACAGGAGGATCAGTGTGAGAGGGAGACTAATCCAAGAGGCCAAGTCTGTCCCAGAGTCAGGCAGAGTCCTACTGGGGAAGAAACAAATGATTTCACTCTTTAGAATGTTTTCAACATTTTCAACACATGGAACACAGAAGGTACAGCTCAAACCCATGTGGCTCAAGGGCTAACTCTACACATGGTTTCAGGAATCCAGTGGGGGTATTGGGTAGATTCCCTGCTGATAAGGGGAAACTCACAGTAACTGAAGACAAGTGTTCTCCTTTTTCCACTTCCTGGGTTTGAGGATACTTGGTCACCGGGAATGAAGTAGCCCCCCAAATGGAAACGTCATGTTCTGCTTGAAGAGGCTTTGGAATATTTTAGTAGCAGACTTCAAATTGTTGTCTTCACTCTGTCATCTTTATTTCTGATATTTTTGCATATGCTCAGGATAAATTTGTCTTAAACATTTGCTCTAAAAAGGTAGCAGTGGAACACTGGAATTGGCTTTTGAAATAACACTGTGCCTCTGAAGGGCCATTGCACCTCAGCTCTCCTTGCAAACAAGCCTATCTCAGCACCTCTTCAGCTGGGAACACAGGAGGGTTTAAAACAAGTTGAAAAATGCAAGAAGTACTTGCCTCCAAAAGCCCATCAAGCAGGCCGGTTCTTCAGTACATTCCAGCAAAGGAGCTAGTTTCTTTGCAAGGGAACAATACGCTGTGCTAAATAGGCATTGCTTCCTAATGGTAAAAATTTAAGGCTTCTTTGTCCTTTGAGCAGCCTTTGAACACGTAATAGCTACTGTTCCAGTTTCTTGGAACATTTTATAAAATTACATGATAAGGGGGTTCCAAAATTTCTTCTATGTCATGTAGTTTATCTTTGGATAAAAGAGAATGATGAAAGGAGCCCACTCGCTGGGGATCACAAATAACAATTCTGTGCCATAATTGCTTTCTTAACACACAGCTGAAGAGTGTGAACAAACCGTGGGATGCTTGTGGTTCCTAAATCACTCCTTGTAGCCTTCACTGTGTTTGTTTCATTGTTGGAGACAATCGCCTGACACTTTTCTTGGTGGACTTTGCATTTTATAAATATTTCTTCAATCAGATTCACTCTGTTGAGAAGAACCACAGCCTTTTGGCAACAAAATAAAGATGAAGCACACTTGGCTTCACCATTAATCCACCATGCTGTCAAACGGATGGAAAAAATACAAATGCGGTACATTTAATAACACCATTAAACTTTGTGCCAGCAGCAGAATATAATGCGGAAAGAAAGCTTGTTGGTGACATGTTTTCTGGAAGAAACTTTGTACCTTAAGTCACAAAAGTCCTTTGTCTTCCGAAAACAATTTTCAGTAGAACAACATTTTGAGGAGCTTTTTGTTGAACTTTTAGTTTGCATAGATCTAAAACCCCAAGTTCTTTTAAAAGAATTTGTGCCACTTCTGTTGTTTTGAAATTTGGTTAGTGAGACTGTGCGCTTTGGTGTCTTATTTTTCGTCAGCAGTTTTCGTCTCTTAGTCATTCACTTCATAGTCCATGTTACATCTGGATTGATCGTGGTCTGTCAGGCGGATTGTTTACATTATTTTGGATGCATTTCCCTCCATATGAAATTTTGAGGTGCCAAAGATGACTTTCTGCTTGAAATTTATCCCAGAGATAAGAATACTTAAATGGAATCTTTTCTTGACAGCCTAATGGCCTCTGTAGAATTAAGTAAACAAAAATTAAACATAGTTCTAAAGTTTGTTTTGTTTTAATGTTATCAGCATTCCTATTCCAAATAATTCTCCAAATATTAAAATTACAGCATAATCTAATGATTATTATTTTCTTCTATGGTACTGAAAGTTTTATAAATGATTATTGGCATTAAAGAGCAACAATGTTCTTTCTAAAGAATCTTAGCAAATACCTTCCCTTTTTCTTTTCTTTTTTTGAGACAGAGTCTCTAGCTGTTGCTCTGGGTAGAGTGCTGTAATGTCACAGCTCACAGCAACCTCCAATTCTTGGGCTCAAGCAATCCTCTTGCCTCAGTTTTTTCTATTTTTAGTGAAGACAGGGTCTGGCTTTTGCTCAGGCTGGTCTCGAACTCATGAGCTCAAGCATTCCTCCAGCCTTGGCCACCGAGAGTGCTAGGATTACAGGTGTGAGCCGCTGCACCCGGCCAATACCCTCTCTAATTATTTCTGTTAGCCATCTATTTCTCTATTTAATGATTGGAAAGTGGTTATAATTGTTTTTGCCTACGAAATTAATAGTTTTCACAAATTATCTAATTTATTCCTTCAGTTTACTCTTGAAATGGTAATAATTCATTTATATATAAATGGCTGATAACATTTAAGATATAAAACACATAAGGAGATTTACTGATGTTATATTCAGAATGCTTACTTGGACCTAAAAATGAATAAAATATTGATAACCAAGGTATATGACAGGTCTCACGTTGTTTGTACTGCTGTTGTTATACTGATTAGATATGATGAAACTCTTTGGGAATTATTATCTATCATGCCCAAGTTTGGAATACCAGGAATGATGGTGAAATCCTCATTCAGTTCTTTGGACTTCCTGAAGTCCAAAGCTGAAGCTGAGTAATAGGTAAAAATTGAATGCTGAGCCCAAATGTTGGAACATTCTTACAATTTAGTAGAAATTGTTATGTTTTATATATTTATATGTATACATAATGCATATATAATTATGTAAATTATATATTAAAATGATATTCAGAGGTTATTTAAGAATATGGAAATATGCCTACATTATATTTATTTTACATTAACAATAGGCTGCAAAACAATGTTAGAACATCATCTCAAGTTAAAAAGCAACTAGTGTCTTTTTAAATTTTTTGTTTATACAGACATAAAAACGGAAAACAAAAGAATCTCCCTTCTTCCTCGTGAAAGGGGGCTCCCGTACTGAAGGAGGAAAGTTAACACTTTAAAAAGTTTCAGGGACCATGTGGGACTCTGTTTAGGAGGGTCAGTCCTCTGATGACTAAGCTGGAAGGGACCTTTGTGCTTTCAGAAGGGAGAGGGGCAAGGTGCCCAGTGGGAAACAATGGACCAACAGACACTCCAAGACTGGTGAGGGGACAGAAGCCTCCCTCTCAGACAGGGTGTAGGGGTGGCTTGGTGACAGGTGGGTGGCTTCTTGTGTGCCTATGGGTGTGGGGGCAAAGCTGTGGATTTGGAATAGCAGCAAAGGTCTTTGGAGCTCAGCCGGTGGTCAGCAGAGAGGACCACCGTGAGGGGCATCCTTGTGCCATCTGGGAAGGTGTCAATAGATGGTGAAGGACTGCTGTCCAGTGGCTGCTTCTCCTTTAGCTGATAAAAGTCTTAGTAAGAGCAGTGATCACCCTGCAGCACAGACCAGGTCCCCAGAAACACAATGGCCCAGGGCTCTTAATTGGTGCAATAGAAGACATAGGATGGACCCCCAAAGAGCTGACACTGGCCTTGTCACCAGGCTCAACTAGGCTTAGATTTGATTTAGAAAAAGAAATTTGATGTCTCTTGTACTCATATATCATGAAATTCTTAATGCTTGTTGTGCGTATATACAATATGTGCCTATGGAAATAAAACCAGATTAGACAGACATCAACTAGTAGTAGTGCTAGTTTCTCTGGATAAGGGGGTCAGGAGAGGATTGTGATTTTAATTTTTCTTCTCTTATTCCTCTTCCAAAATCTCTAGAATGAATTTGTATTAAGTTTACAATCAGGAAAAATAATTCTAATAAGCCAGCTGATGACTTAAAAACAAAGAAAATCTACAGTGATCAAGACATTCAGAATGACAAGAATTATGTTTCATTGTCTATTGTATTATGTCCTAGGCTTTGTCCCAGCATAAAACAATGACTGTTATCTTTAAAGATCTTTCTGAACCAGGCACACTGCTAAGTACTTTTATGATAATTATCTTATTTAATCTTGGCAATCACAAGCCGAGCACTATTATTGCCTCCCTTTTAAAGATGAGGAAATATAAAACATTACTGAATGAAATAAATTAAGATCCGAAGAAATGGAGGGATCAATGTCTTTGGAGAAATTCATACCCTTGCACACAGCAAAGGTTGGTGGACTTTTTCTGTAAAGAGCTAGATTTAAAAAATATTTTAAGCTAGACGGGCCATAGGATGTCTGTGGCAATGACTCAACTCTGAAAAAGCAGCCATTGACAATATGTAAATAAATGAATGTGTGTGTTTCAATAAAACTTTATTTATGAAAACTTGCCTGGGCTAGAATTTGCTGACCCTAGTATAAGAGAAAGACAATATCATAAACATATAAAACTTTCTAAATTAAGAACTAATTGAAAGTAATTCTAATCAGAAATTTAGGACAATATTTTTTAACCTCTATGAAAAGAGGCCTTTTAAAGCAAGACAGGAAAACCAAAAAGTCTTAAGGGAAAAGCCTTAAGGGATTGTATGTAGTCAGGTTTATCCTGACTACATACAAAATTGGTATTTTTGCATGGCAAAAAACAGTACAAATATATTGACAGAGATGATGGGACTAGGGAAAATATTTGCAACACATATGATAGAAGATTAATATCTCCAATACTGAGAACATCTTACAAATTATTAAGCAGAAATAAAAATAGAGAAGTGGAGAATTCATTGAAGTTGAAATAAAAATGAATATCCAACATTTGAATATATTACTAGAAGTTGGGAGAATGTTAGTTATAACAATAATAAGACTTAGTTGTGGGCTGAGTGTGGTGGCTCATGCCTGTAATCCTAGCACTCTGGTCAGCTGAGGCAGGTGGATTGCCTGAGCTCACAGGTTCAAGACCAGCCTAAGCTAGCGTGAGACCTCATCTCTAAAAATAGCCAGGTGTTTTGGTGGGCGCCTATCGTCCGAGCTACTGGGGAGGCTGAGGCAAAGGAGTCACTTGAGCCCAAGAGTTTGAGGTTGCTGTGAACTTGTGATGCCATGGCACTCTACCGAGGGCAACAAAGTGAGACTCTGTCTCAAAAAAAAAAAAAAAAGACTCAATTGTTTGCCAATCCATTTGGCAAAAGATAAAAATGCCGATGATAGTAAAGATGTGGGGAAATTGATGTGTCACCTGATGCTGGTGGGGGCGCTGAGCTGGCATAGATCTTCAGAAATCTGATGGTACATGCTGCATGTCCCTTATCCAGAATGCTTGGGACCAGAAGTATTTTTGATTTTTGAATATTTGCATATATGTAATATGCATATACATAGTGAGATATCTTGAGAATTGGATCTAAGTCTAAACACGAAAGTCATTTGTTTCATATATACCTTATAAACATAGCCTGAAGGTCATTTTATACAACATGTACAATGATCTTGTGCATCAAACAAAGTATGTGTTAAATATTTATGTGTGGAATTTTCCACTTGTGGCATCATGTCTGTGTTCAAAAATTGTGAATTTTGAAGCATTTCTGATTGTGGGTTTTTAGATTAGGGATGCTCAATCTGTACCTATTTAGATGAAAAAAGGCAAGTTTTAAGTGATACATTATCTAGATATTAAGGAAAAGAAAAATACTTCATATCAAAATCTATGAGTTATGGTCAAAATAGTACCCCAAGAAAAACTTATAGACTTAAAATAATTTTAATACAGTAGAACCTCTGTAAGTTGACCACCCAAAGGACTGTACTAAATTGGTCAACATATGGAGGTGGTCAACATAAGGAACTAGGCCTCCTATACTGATACGTACGTGGGGTACATGTCCAGTCTATGAAAATTGGGTCAACTTAAAGAGGTGGTCAATGGAGGGAGGTTGTCAGCTATGGAGGTTCTACTATATTTCAAAAAAGAACTTAAGGCTTCATTTTGGTTTTACGTATAGAGGGTGCAAAGAAAATGTATATACTTTTTAAGAAAGGAAAAAATGTGTTAAAATTGTAATACTTAAGTCACATTTGACTTCTATCATTACAAGAGACCCAAGTACAATATATAAGATGACAAATGTTATCAGTATATACCGAGTATGATTTTAATACAGTTCTTCCCTTAAAATGTGAATACATTTTTTGACACTACCTGTATGTCACAGTTAGGATTGCTTGACTCTTTGCGGCATGGCAGAGGTGGCTACTTCCTCGCACTGATGAAAGTGGGGCTTCCTTCTCAGGCCTGGGGGCACTTCTTCTGGGTCTTCCTCTACATGTGGCTCATACCCATCCTGTGGCTTGCTTTGTGGCACGAATTCCCATTCTTTGGTAGTTGTGTTTATGGTGCTAGCTTGTGTTACCTAGGTAGAGCTTGTGCCTCTCCTAGGATGCACCCAAGGGCTAATGTCCAGTTGTGAACAACCACTTCTGGTCTCATGAATTGCATTCACATGTGTCAGCAATGCTAGAAATACTGTGACACGTTAGGGGGTCCCGTAAAAGTCTAAGCTGAAAATTAGTACTCAAAGGACCAGATGTGAGGGTGGGGGAACAGGATAGGCAAAAATGACTTCTTAAGATCCCCAAATCCCTTTGCTTCAATGATCATGCAACTTCAAGGCAAGATTTATTACAATAGAGAAGTGTAGTTCATACATATACTTCCAAATAAGGAACCTTCCAAATCAGGATGGTGACAGCCTCTGTGTGAGGCTAGAAGCGGCAAAAATAAATGTGATGATTGTGTACTACATCTTCCTCTCTCTTCAAAGATGAACATACATCTGTTAGCCCCTGAGCCCATCCGTATATATCCACAGAGTAAAGGTGCCCAGGAATCCTGCTAAGTAATCACAACCAACCAAATGTGTTACAGTTACAGATTCTGAATCAAACAGAATCCCTGTGTGAACTGGATATAACTGAATAAGAAACAAAAAGAGAATTTTCCTCATATGGCTCTACCTCTGGAAATGTCACAAGGCAAAATAAAAGTGACAGATGATGGGAAAAAGGGATGGATAAAAGACTCAGAAGCCTGATTTGGACCCACATGTCATGTGGTAAGAGGGGCTTATTCGAGCTCCTTTAGCAGGAAAGATGTCCCTTTGAATCTTGTACTCCCAAATTATTCTATCAGTGCTGTGCTTCCACCCCGAGAATTGGGGGTAAGAAAGTGTCAGACCTTGTAAAATAGTTTCATTTCATTTCTTATGACAATCTGTTAGAATACTCTTCAACATGAACACAGGGGAACAGTTTCACTGCGGAGGGAGAGCTGGGCGAAGCTCTGTCCAGCTAGTCTTTAGCACATCGTCCTCTTGCCTCTGACACCTTCCCCTAAATACTTTCCAGTCCCCCGTCCCTTCTTGGCAAGTCCCAACTGTCAAGATGCTGGTTTGGCACGGTCCCAGGTAGATGCCAAAGTGGGAGGATAGCTAGCTCCCAAAATCCCTTTCTTATTTTTTTGACCTGAGTATTTTTGTGAAATATTCATCACTGAAGCATCAAAAACTGAGCCTTGCATCACACTTGTCCTGGGGCTGTGTTCTCCAATGTCCCTGTAAGGGTCCATGGGCCTCCCTTGCTCCCAGAGATGGTCTTGGTGGCCTGGCGATAGAAATCCCTTCAGAAATCTAAAATCTGTAAACACACTAGCAGCAGTCGGCTGGGGGAAGTGAGAGATTTGCAAATGAACAACAAATGCTAGGAGAGAAAGGCCAGGCCAAATGGACTGATGTTTTTCACAACCACAGAGGGGTTTGATCCCCTGGTCTCAAACCATATGGCGCCCTAAACACTAGCCAGAGAGGGGCAGGGAACTGCTTGGCAGTGGACCATGGAAGCATAAATGGGAGGCATTTTGTTTCCTCGTGTGTGTGTTTTTTTCCCTTTAAATATTTACTTTTTGTGTTTTGCTGGGACACAATTTCCATCTCATATGCAGAACAGGCTGTTTTTGTAAATGGGGGTGGTGGTAGAAAGGAGTCAGCTCAGCTGGGGGACCTGTGATACAACACTGAGGCTTTTACATCCAGGGCCCGCTTTTCCTCCTTCCCAGGCTAACAGTGAGCAAAAAGCCTGCTGCAATCTTAATGGTTAGGTTTGGCAGCTCCTGGAAAAAGGATGGGTGGTCTCGTACCCTGTCTCTCTGTTCCTCAGATGCTCCCTTTCCAGGAGTCCAGAGCTATACCCGCGCGGTGCAATGAGCACCCAAGGAAAAGGCCAACGGGCTTGTGGAAAACACCAGCCTTGAGGAGGCATCAGTAGGTGGTCCCTCTCTGTTTGAGGCCACGGGGAGGCAGTGGGACTAGAGAGTGAGTTGAGACTCACTCTCAGAGTTGAGACATGGGTTGAGATGGAGTCTCTAGCTCATAGGGTGCTGATGGCATGTCCATCGCACACTTCCCACCCACAGGAGACGCCGACCGGGGGAGAAGGGTGGCAAGTGGGTGGGGGAGCCCAGGGAGAGCAGCTGGACGAGAGAATGGGGCGGTGGCAAATTCCCAAGTGAAATAGAAATGTATGCACCATATAAAAATAAGTAAATTAGTCCTGGGCTGCGAGCCATGTTTGAACCAAAATAATGTAAGCAATCAAATGTTTACTGTCTCTGATTCACTCGGGCTTCCAAACACATTACTTAACAGAAAATGAAAGGGTTCGCCATAAAGGAGTGTGGTAATTGCACAATGCTGACCACGTGGTTAGAAGGGGGGCTTGGCCTTGACAAATACAGATGTCCTGAACTAAAAATACACAGCCCTGGCACTTCATTGGTTATGAGGGATGAGGCTGGAAGAAACATTCCGACTTTCTGGGATGTCTCTGAGGGATCCCATTTGTTTCACATGCAACCAGAGGAGGAGTGAACTTGGAGAGGCGCCGTGTCAGATACTGAGCCCAGGGGGAAAGGACGGGCAGAGTGGACATGCCTTGACCTCCACAGAGAGCAAGGCCATGGAAACAAGACCACACTGGGAATAGGGTGACCCAGGCACACTCACAAAGTGCCTTTAGTTTATATTGTCTTGTCATTGTCACTTTCTTTGTCACCACCCAGAGACACGGATATCATTGCCCTCATTTCCTAGCACAAGGCTTTTCAATCTGTAGTGTGTATGAGCATCAGGACAGATTCATGAATCTGAATCTCAGGTATTCTGATACAGTAGGTCTGGGTAGGACCCAAACATGTATATCTCTGACAAGCTCCTGAGCAATGCTGATGCTGCTGGTCTATGAACCACACCTTAAACTGTCCTGTACTCAGTGAGTGAAACTTAGGACCCTTGTTGCATTATTCAACCTGGGTAGCTAGACCCCACATCCAGGGTTCCCACCAATACCATGATGCTTCTTACTCCTCTTGTGCTCTCCTCTCAACCCCAGGTATGGTGCCCATGTCAGCTGAGCCTGAATTTGTCCTCAGAATCCTTTGTCATAGTCCTCTTGGCAGCCACCACCATCAACCAGAGTTGCCATGCAGGTGAAACCTACTTATCATCCTTGAGTTGGTGGAATGGGAACTGGACCATTAACTAGTTGTGGGAGACAAGATGAGGTTTCTAACTTTGCTGTACTTTACTTCCCTCACTTGTAATGACAGCAGTGGATTGGGCCCATGGTTTTCAATTAGGATGATTCTAAGAAGCATATGGTATTAGTTTGCTCAGGCTGCCATAACAAAAACATATAGATGGGTGATTTGGACAATAGGAACTTATTTCCCATAGTTCTGGAGGGAGGCTTGGAAGTCCAAGATCAAGTTGCTGCCCAGTTTGGTTCCTGAGGAGAGCCCATTTCTTAGCTTATAGATGCTACCTTCTCACTGTGTCAGTTCTGGAGGCTAGAAGCCTGAGATCAGGGTTTAGCAGCTTTGGTTTTTCCTGAGGCTCAGATGCTTGGCTTGCAGATAGCTACCTTCTTGCCTCATGTTCACATGGTCATTTTTGTATCACTTGTACCTAGTGTCTTTACTTATAAGGGCACTAATCCCATCATGAGGTCATCATCCTTGTGGCCTCACCTAATCACTTACCAATACCACCTCCAAATACCATCATATTGGGGGTTAGGGCTTTAATAATGAATTTGGGGAGGACACAATTCAGTTTATAACAACTCTGAATAGTTTGAATAAAACACAGATTTCTGGCTCCTTCCTCCAGAGATTGATTCTGTTCTAAACTGAGTAGGATCTAGGAATTTGTAGTTTTAGCAGGCAACCTACATGAATTTCATCCTCAGTTAGGCTTGAGAAGCCCTGGGTGATTTGATGACTGAGTTCCCTAATTCGCAGTCAATAAGCAAATTATAGGGGTCTCCAGACTCCCAACAAGGACTTAACACATCTCTGCATAAGAACAGCCCACCTATTCTGTAACAGTAGACATGCACAATGTAGGCACATAATCAGTGTTTACTGAGGACTTTACCTAGGACTCCTTCTAACTTCAGAAGTCTTTGAAACATTAAATCATCTTGGAAGAACGCTCAAAGGAGTTATCTGACATTATGTAGGGAAAAGGCAGTACAGCTGCCTATGTTTTTACTGTCCAGGAGGCTTAAACAACAGTAGGTACATTTACATTTCCCTCATCTCTCTGAGCAGCAGAAAGCAAAACAACTGGAGCTACGACTAGAAAATGAATATAAACAAGCACAAAGAACAAACTCTGCTCCTTTTAGCCCTCTGGTCAGCTGCTGCTTTCTTTCAGTCCCTGCTGACTGTAAGGCCCATGGTAAAAACAAGTGAAAGTGATAACTAAGGCTTCCTTAGGACAATATAAACTAAGAGGGAAATGGGACACATTTCCAGATTCCTTTAATCCCATGAGGGATAATGAATAAGGAAAGGGAAGGGAATATGGTTTTCTCTACGAAAAGTGGGACTAAGAGGAAGAAGATAGCAATGCAAAGTGGTTGAATTGATATATGGCAAATAAAAACCATTCCTGAAAAAACCACACTGAGATGTCACTACTCACCTATTAGAGCAGCTAAAATAAAAATAGTGACAGCATCAACTGTTGGTGATGATGTAGAGAGACTGGATCTCTACCAAATATAGGCCGGTGGGGGTGTAAAATAGTATAACTATTCTGAAAACTGGTTTAGCAGTTTCTAGTAAAATTAAGCATACCACGTGGCCTAGCAATTACACTTTTGGGCATTTAATCCAGAGAAGTCAAAATTTATATCCACACAAAAACAAGTACAGAAATGTTTATATTAGCTTTATTTATAATAATCCCAAATGGTAAACAACCCAAGTGTTAGTCAGTGAAAGAATGGTTAAACAAACTATGGAATATCCATGCCATGGAATGCTGCTCAGCAATAAAAAAGCACCACTGATACAACAACTGAGGTGGATCTCAGAGGAGTCATACTGAGTGAAAAAGGCATACAAGATAATTTTATTTATATTACATTTTTGAATTGACAAAGTCATAGAGATGAAGAACAGATTAGTAGGTGCCAAGGGTTGTGGGGAGGAGAATAGGTGTGGCTATAAAGAGGTAGTAGCATAACCACCCTGGAAGGGATGGAAATGGTCTATATTTTGATTATGGTGGCAGTTACATTTATGTACATGTGTGATAAAAGTACACATAACTACACATGTACACATACAAGTGCATGTAAAACTGATGAAATCTGAATAAAGTCTGTGGATTGTACTAATGTCCATTTCTTGCTTTTGGTATTATGCTATATAGATTAATAAGATGCTATCATTGGGGGAAACTGGGTGAAGTGTACATGAGGCTTCTATACCATTTTCATTGAAGTTATCAAGAAAAGCAGTCCTTTTCTTTTTTGAATTGAGTATGCCATCTTGGTTTCATCAACACAAATACTATTGGTTAGTTGCATGTGTAAAGCCACTTAAACTAGTGTAGGGCGCAAAGGCCCCTCCTTCCCTAAAGGTTCACTAAAAAATCACTGACACGAGGCACATTAAGTAATAGGAGAAAAGGCATGCAAATGTATTGAACAGTACATGGGAATATTCAGAACGAAGACCCAAAGATATGGAGAAAATTTTATACTTTAGTGCTTAGAAATGGAAATATGATTGGACAAAAGGGTATAATCTAATGCTAATAGATTTGGGAGGGAAACCCAGCAAGGCCTGTCTGTCTAAATTCTTCTTAGCCTCTCTGAGCAATAGTCCTTCCTTCTCGATGTGGGGCAGGTACCTCTCTGGTGTCAGGGGTCTTATGGCTTACTGTTAAATAAGGTAGGTCAGATAATTACCTTATGGCCAGGGTTTACATGGAATAACTTTAGGTTTTATGGCTGGATTTCAGGAAAAGGGGCTCTGACTTTTATGACCCACCTTGGGGAAGAGGGATTCTGTTTCTGTGACAAGCCTCAAAGAAGAATGGCACTGCAAGGCAGGACCAGAGAAGTCCACAGAAGAATTTTTGCTTTTGAGGCCTTCATTTTGGGGTACCGTTTTCTGATTCTCATCACTAGTCACCTTAAGAGTCATACAGCACACAGAATAGAAAGCCTAGAAATAAACCCTCACACATGGGAAAATGATTCTCTATAAGAATGCAAAGACCGCTCAATAGAGAGAAGAGTCTTTTCAATAAATGGTGCTGGGAAAATTGGATATCCACATACAAAAAGAAAGAAGTTGAACTCTTACTTATGCCATACACAAACATTAACTCAAGGTGGATCAAAGATCTGAATATAAGAGATAAAACCATAAAACTCTTAGGAAAAAAACACAAGGAAAAATCTTCATGATGTTGAATTTGGCAATGATTTATTGGATATGACACCTAAAGCACAGGCAATAAAAGAAAAATAGAAAAATCGGACTTCGTTAAAATTAAAAACTTTTATGCCTCAGAGGACACCAACCACAGAATGAAAAGGCAACCCACAAAATGGGAGAAAGTACTTACAAATCATGTATCTAATGAAGAATAAATAAATACTCAGAATGTTACCAGACGAAGTGGGTCCAGCTGCCTGTCACTGTCAGCCAATATGCAGAGATGGGGACAGGTCCACCAAACTTTGTCAGAAGGCTGTGATTCTGGAGAACAGTAAGAGTAGCCTCTCTAAGACTCTTTTGTTCTTCCATTTCCAAAATTACAGTTTTATACATAAAAGTTCAAAGACCACACCAACCCCTATTCCAAATAATAGTCAGCATAACTCAGTGACCTATTATGACAGTCCAATTCTAAAGTTAATCTCCTAAATCAATCCACCTAAACCACTGGAGGTATCTTTAGAATGGAAGCTAAATTTATAAAACAATAAAAGTAGGAGGAGGTAAAGGTCATCTAAGACCTAAACTGACCAGACCAGCTGTGTCATATTAGCCCTGGCCTGAATAACTTCAGCTTATTCTCACTATAGGTACTTTCAAGAGCATATAAAAAAAACTCTCATAACTCAATGACAACAACAAAGAATAACCCAGTTAAAAAATGGGCAAAGAACTTGAGTAGACATCTCCCCAGAGAAGATATGTACAAAGGGGCAATAAGTGTATAAAAAGATGCACAACACCACTCATCGTTAGGGAAATGCAAATCAAAACCACAAGGAGAGGTTCGGTGCCCGTAGCTCAGTGGTTAGGGCACCGGCCACATACACTGATGCTGGCAGGTTCAAACCCAGCCCAAGCCGGCTAAACAACAATGACAACTATAACAACAACAACAAAAAAAATCCAGGAGTTGTGGCAGGCACCTGTAGTCTCAGTCTGAGGCAAGAGAATTATTGTTTAAGCCCAAGAGTTTGAGGTTGCTGTGAGGTGTGACTCCATGGCGCTCTACCGAGGGTGACATAGTGAGACTTAAGGAGATACCACTTTGCACCCATTAAAATGACCATGAGAAGAAAAAAAATTAGGTATGGTGGCGTGCACCTGAAGTCCCAGCTACTTGGGAGGCTGGGACTGAGGGGGGAGGATCACTTCAGTCCAGGAATTTGAGGCTTCAGTGAGTTGTGACTGTGCACTGCACTCTAGCCTGGGTGATAGAAGGAGACCTTGTCTAAAAAGACAAGCAAGAAAAACAAAGGAAAAAGCAAAACAAACAAACAAACAAAAAAACCCTCAGAAAATAAGTGTTTGATGAAGATATAGAGAAATTGGAACTCTTGTACATTGCTGGCGGAGGGATCAAAGGAAACTTGCCCTTTCCCCCCTGAAAGTTCACTGAAAGATCAACTTACAATTAAAGAAGATTAAAAAGAGAAATGATTATTTCCAAACACCATGCACATGGGGAGAATCACAAGAGCAATTACCCAAAGTCTCACTGATGGTCAGCCACCTTTATAGATGCCTTTTTGAAGGGCTGGAGGATGTGGAGAGTAGGTACCACAGTGGCTGCTAGGGAGGATGAAGGGGGAACACATTGACTTGTAAATTAATGTGAGACAAGTATTGTGTTTTAAATGATTTGGGCCATGTCTAGCATTGGGAATGGGGGACAGAAAGTCAGCTGCTCCCCCCTTGATCTTTGGATCTGGTCAGTTCGGTTTTAAGTAAATAGAGAAAAAGCCCCTTCCCATGCTTTCTGATCTAGAATGACCTTTAAATTTGAAATATTCTTTATACTAAGTAGTCATATTTTAGGGCGAAATTTCCTTAGCTCCTTCACTAGGGAGAATGTAAAATAGTTCAGCAGTTGTGGGGAAATAAAAAAACCAGTACGATGGTTACTCAAAATTAAAAATAGAATTATTAAGTGATTCAGTAATTTCATTTCTGGATATATATCCCCCAAAATCAAAAGCAGGAACTCTGTTTGTTCATCACAGCATTATTCACAATAACCAAAAGGTGAAACAACCTAAATGTCCATTGCTGGATAAGTGGATAAACAAAATGCAATATGTGCATACAGCGAAATGCCATTCAACCTTAAAAAAGAATGAAATTGTAACACAGCTGCAAAATGGGGATGAATGTTGAAGATATTTTGCTAAGGGAAATAAGCCAGAAGCAAAAGGGCAATATTGTATGAGTTCTCTTACCTGAAGCTACCTAGACTAGTCCAATTCGTAGAAGCAGATAGTAGAGCAGTGGTAGCCAGGGGCTAGGGCAGAGGGGAGGTAGTGTCTGATGGGGTCAGAGTTTCAGTTTGGGATGATAAAATGTTCTGGAGATGGATGGTGGTGATGGTGGCATAGCAATGTGAATATACTTAACGCCACTGAACTGTGCACTTAAAACTAGTTAAAATGGTAAATTTTATATTATGAATATTTTACCAAACTAAAGAGCAAAGCATTTCTAGAGATAAATAGGGTCACAGACACTCAAAGGGCAAACATCCTCAAATACTTCTTTAATTCACTGTATTTTTTTCTTTCCACTCCTAGGATTGGTCTGTTTTCAAACACATATTTAAGTAAAGTAATAACAGAAGGATTAATGGAAAAGTGAAATGGTGCCAGACAATGATTAGCTTTCAGCTTAGGATTATCAGTCCCATGCAATGCAAGGTAAAGTCACTATTCTTATAATTACTGAATTCTTGCTTCAAATAATTCAGTCCAATGAGGGTGAGAGTGGTGTTCTGAATGCAACTTATTCTTTTCCAACTTATGCCATTTGTTTTCCCTAGAATGACCTCTGTTCTCTCTTTTTCTTCTCTTCCTATCCAATAATACCCATCCTGCAGACCCAGGTCAAATTCCACCTTCCCCATGACAAGGCCATTCACTGATTTCTCTCCCTCTTTGACTCAGCTGTTATACTTCTTGTCCAGCCCCATGTTTTGGCATCTATGTTTTTAGTTAGAGTTACAGGTGCAAATTTCATATTCTTCTAATTAACGTGTAAAATCCTCAAGACACAAACCAAATCATTCATCTCTTTGTATTCACCACACTAGGGGGCCTAACACAGCCCCACAAAAACCTTCCCCCTTCTCCTAAGACATAGAGACAAAGGGTCTAATTAGCCCCCCATCTAAGGACCTTAACTTTCTGGACAAGCTATAGAACTTGCCCACCCTCTATGCCCCATATAAAAGGGGTATCTGGTGGCACCTGTGGCTCAAAGGGGTGGGGTGCCGGCCCCATATGCCAGAGGTGGTGAGTTCAGGCCCAGCCCTAGCCAAAAACTGCAAAAAAGAAAAAGGGGGGAGGGTGTCTAACTGTCCCTGGGCCCAAATTTCATCTTAGCAATGCCCAGGCAGATCATGGTCCCTTTCAATAATCCTGACCTAAACTACTCTACTCTAGTCTCATTGGACGCCACCACTTACACCTTTCACACCAAATAATTTGGTGCTGTAATTTTCACAGAGTGGGTACTATAGGGGTAAAGGGAAATTTACCCTTTTCCCTCAGAGAGTTCACTGAAAGATTAACTCCCAGTGAAGGCATATGAATAAGAGGTTTCTCTTATAAATAAGAGATACTTATTAGTTAACTGGGAGTTGATCTTACAGCGAAATATCTTACCACAAAAAAAGTGAGGAGATAGCCATGTTAATCAATTTGATTTAAGCATTCCACATTGTACACCAAATCATCACATTGTACCCCATAAATGTATACGGTTACGATTTTAATTAAAATTAATAAGACAATTGGAAATGTTTATTTCCAAATATCATGCATGTGGGAAGAATCACAGGAGTGATTATCCAGCATCTCAGTGATGGTCAGATAATTTTATACCTGCCTTTTATAAAGGAGGGGGAGAATGTGGACACTAAGTGCAACCGATGGTTGCTAGGGAGGATGAATAGATGGGAGGAAATAGATTAACTTGTATATTAACCTGAGAGACAGGGACTGTGTTTTAAATAATTTGAGGCAATGGCTTGGCACCCATAGCTCCGTGAGTAAGGCGCCAGCCACATACACTAAGGCTGGCGGGTTCAAACCCCCCTCCTCCCTACCTGGGCCTGCTAAACAGCAATGACAACTTACAACCAAAAAATCGCTGGGTGTTGTGCCGGGTGCCTGTAGTCCCAGCTACTCGGGAGGCTGAGGTAAGAGAATCGCTTAGGTCCAAGAGTTTGAGGTTGCTGTGAGCTGTGACACCACAGCACTCTACCAAGGGCGACATACTGAGACTCTGTCTCCAAAATAAAATAAATAAATAAATAAATAAATAGACAAACAAATAAATAAATAAATTGAGGCAAGTCTGCTGGCATTCAGGGGGAGGGAAAAAAGTCAGTTGTCCCCCTTTGATCTTGTGTTCAGTTCAGTCAGGTTTTACACAGATAGAGGGAAAGCCCCTTCCAAATGCTTTCTGATCTGGAATGGCCTTTAATTCTAAGTATTCTTTAAACCCAGTAGTCATATTTGGGGGTGAAATTTCCTTATCTCTTTCAGTATTCAGCATATTTTTGGAACTGATTGAAAAGAAGTTTCATCTATTTCTCTGGACAATTCTGAAACATTTGGAAAAAATTATAAACGAGAGGACTTGGTGAATAAACACTTAGTTTATGAAAGATAGAGATGCCTTAAAAATTTATGTCTAGGCTCAGCGCCCACAGCCCAGTTGTTACAGCGCCAGCCACATGCACTAAGGGTGGTGGGTTCAAAGCCAGCCAGAGCCAGCTAAACAGCAATGACAACTGCAACAAAAAAATAGGTGGGCATGTGGCAGGTGCCTGTAGTCTCAGCTACTTGGGAGGCTGAGGCAAGAGAATCACTTAAGCCCAAGAATTTGAGGTTGCTGTGAGCTGTGATGCCATGGCACTCTACCAAGGGCGACATAGTGAGATTCTGTCTCAAAAAAAAAAAAAAAATTATGTCTATAAGAACTTTCTGAGTTCTAAGAATAGTGCTGAAATGCCGGAATGAGAGATTCATGCTGTCTAAAATCAGATTGGTATACTTACCTGACAGGGGAGATATGGTGCTCACAAAGGTGGTTTTCCCAGGGTGAGGCTTCTCCATTACACTCGGGATGTGCTGACCCCTGTGATTTCTCTAAATGTGGGAAACTTGACTGCATAATTTGTGGTAGTGGGGGACTGCATTTGTGCTCTCTCTTGAAAAAAATAAATAAATAAAATCAGATTGCTAAGACTACAAGGAATTCTAGCGCATCTATTATATTTTCCATATCTCCTAGAACAGGAAATGAACACCCAGAAAGTCTGACATTGACATAAAGGCACACAGGTGGTGCAGAGTTGGGACTAGAATGCATGTCTTCGTCTAAGTTTCTACTTTTCTTTTTACTGCCTGCTAAAATTATTTTATCTGTGCATAGGACATATATGGTATGTAGAAATGATAAAGGTCCATTATAATTTTCTACCAGTGGATGAAGCACATTGAATCAATGATAAAAAATAACCTTGAATGTTCAAATTAGCAGGTCTGTGGATATAAACATTTTCATGCTGGATGAGCAGAGATGTAGATGACCGTTTGTTGTGTGGGAATAAATGAAGCCCACCCAAAGACAGAAAGCAAAGGCTATTTATCCAGAGGTTGCCGTTGCTAGTACTTGGCAGAGACTCAAAGGCAGGCAGACAGTAGGAAAGCTTTATAGTGGGGTGGCTTCAGGTGTGCCCTGATCTAGTTACTGGCCGAAGAGGGTCGGTGGCCTGCTACCGTTAGCCAGATGCAGAGATGGCGATTATGTCCATGAGCTTTGTTATCAGAAGGCCAGAAATACTGGAGAACAGCGAGAGTACTCTCTCAAAGACTGTTCTGCCTCAGTTACAATTCTAATGGTTTTTATAATGGGCATTACAAAGAAACAAACCTAGAAAAATTTAACTTTATCTCATAGGAAGTAACATCAAAGTAGTCTTCACTCTAACAGTGCAAAATGTTTAAACAACAGATAATTTTACTTTCATGAAATCTCTAAGAGAATCATTAAAGACATCATATTATGAAAGAAACCTTTACCAATACCACAATACCTATCATCCACGTGTCACTACTTCCTCAAGTCTCCTGAGGTAAACATCTTCACAATCATGGTGAGACCTGAACTAGATAATCGTGGGGCTGTATGGGAAAGAATGTGAGCTAAGCAGACTAGGTCAGCTCAGCTTCTCAGACGCCATCTTGTATTCTGCTTCTCTGGCTTCAATTGGAGGCTGTTGGCATGAGAAGCTGAGGCAGGCCAAGTAGAAACAGGGTGTTCTATGGAATTGTTTCATATTTGACTGTGGTCCCAGGTTGGAAGTGGGGACAAATATTAGGAAAGTTATCAGTTACTAGTCAAGTCCTGGCCATTTGGGGTTGTTTGTAACAGAGGTTATTGCTTGGTTTTCCGGACTGAGAAAGGACACAAAGAAAGGGGCTTCAAGGAGGACAGAAGGAAAACTGGATCTGTTGAACCGGGGCGTCTGGAGGACCCATAAGAATGTGGGTATGAAGTAACTAGGTAACCAATGACCAATAGAAAGAGACAATCAGTGGCCAATAGAAAAGGGCAATACAGGCTGGAGGCACAGAGAGGCCAATGAAAGACTTGCAACCAATTTCAAATGGAGAGAGTATTTATCCCCCAGCAGGCCTTTCCATCTTCCTCCCTCACCTTCTCTCCTTCATGAGAGGGACCCAGTTCCAACTATCTTTGGAAGTTCTCTAAACTTTCTTTTTGTTCTTCCCAAATAAAATCTCTCTCTGTTACCCTGAAACTTGTGTAGGTTACTTTTGCTTTCTATTTATACTGCCTGTGCTACTCCAGTTTTATTTTCAGTTTCCACTCACTTTTGCTTTCAATTATCGCCATGCTTTGGTTGAACTTTCTAGCTCAGTAGAGTAATAGAACCAGGTCCACTGGGTTCAGGCAACCAGGAGCCCCAACCCCCAACATGGACCAGTTGCAAGAGGTAGTGGTCTGATGTCCTCCCACCTCGCTTGTAGATAGCAAACTGACTTCCTACCTAGTTACTGCAGACGGTGGGGCAGAGTTCCATTTTTATTTCTCGTCTGACCATTGTCTGTTTATATACTCAGCTTCTCAGTGGTTCTACCTGAGGACATTGATCACTTCTTGCTCTGTGAGTAGGCATCACACTCCTTAACCTGCTCTCATAAGTCGTGAGGCAGGGACTGCAGTGAAGGGGTATGTTTAGGATTCAGGCATGTGTTTATGTCTCCATCTTTTCAGAAAGCAAATCTTCTGGTGTAAGTAGATATCCCCACGTCAATGGAAAAGAAGCCATACTCAGTAAAATAATTTAAAAAGCTTTATTCTGATCCAAAGTTGAGGTCCATGACCTGGAGCCACACCCAAGAAACCTTGAGCAAGTAGACCCATGGTGGAGGGGTTATAGTTGGGTTTTATACATTTTAAGGAATCAGGGGTTACAGGTAAGGTCATAAATCAATATGTGGAAAACAGACATTGGTTTGGCCCAAAAGGGTGGGACATCCAGAAGTGGGGGGCTTACAGGTGATAGATGGGCTTGAAGATTCTTTGGCTGCAATTGGCTAAAAGAGTTAGGCTTTGTCTAAAAAACAGGAGTCAGTGAAAAGGAATGCTTAGGATAAAGGGTCTGTTAAGTAGAGACAAAGTACCAGACGGACTCAAGTGTATATTGAGGACCTGCAGGTAGGTCTTGCATAGCATTAGGCCTGTTAGTGAGTCACAAAGGACCTCTCTGAGAAGGGGAGGAGGTATGATGAGGCATGTCTGATCTCCTTTCTCATGGCTAGCAACTCAGTTTTAGGGATTCTGAAGGGGTTCAGTCAGTCGGTTGCTGGGCAAGGGGAACTTAAGGTTTTATTTTAGTTCACCTCTACAAGCCTTTTGCAAAACCTGCATTTCTCCTTTGAATTCCCTGCTTTTAAAAAAATGAGCACTTACTGAAAGCTTACAGAGCCAAAGATGAAAGATTATTCCAAGGTGTGAAATAAAAGGAAAACGGAGGCCTGGTTCATGCGATTAAAATAGCTTTATTCTATCTGGGTACAGATTGGGTAAGATTTACAACCGGGAAGAAATCCACACGTGGGTAATGGTGAACAGGGGTGTGGGGGGTGGGGTGGGGAGGTTGAAGGTCAGGAAGATGGGGATCGGGACATTCCCTTTCCTGGGTTGGATATCTGTTGTAAGGGTGGGGGTTGTCTATTTCTCTTTCCCAGGTGGGACATCTGGTGGGGTAGGGTAAGGGGTTGGCCTATTCCCTTTTCTTAGGGGGGACTGATGGGAGAGGGTTGGGGGTTGTTTTAGGCGGGTCCACCCTATTGGGGTGGGGTTTGACCCTATCACTTACTTCTGGACTAAGACCAACCCTCCTGTTTACCCTTTGGATCCTTTATGACCTGCAACCTGTGCCTGCCACACTCATCCAATTTTCCTGCCTCATGCATGCTCCACTCAGGCTGTGACCCTCACTTCCTCAGGCTTGTCCTGACTCCCTTCCCCCACCTCCCCATGGCTTCCCACTTCCTGGAATGCCTTCTCTCTCCTTTTCAAATCCTGCTGGTAGTTCAAGCCTTAGTCTGGAACCACATGCCTGCCTCCTATGGAAACCAGCTCTTCACAGCTCCAAGGTGTGTTAATGTCTTTCTCTGAACCCTGAGAGGCTGACCCCACATTCCTCACTTGGGGTTTCCAATGGCTGCACATCAGAGACTCACCTGGGGGTCCTGGGTCTCACTCTCCCGGATTCTGATTGTTAGGTATAAGAAGGTTGGGGAAGTCACTTTTGGACTCCCAGAGAGCTGGGGGAAGAATGATTTTGTTCAAAAGTAAAGAACATTCATAAAAGCAAAGAGGTAGGAAGGTGTACCTCTGTCTGTGTGTGTGCGTGCATGAGGTAGGAAGGTGTACCTCTGTCTGTGTGTGCGCGTGCATGTGTGTGTATACATTGCATAGTAGGGAAAATTGTGAAAGACTTCGAAACGAACCAAAAAGCTGAGTGTCTTCAATAGAAAACTAGACGTTGCCCAGCACACTTTTGTGGATTATTTGTTTCTGTGGTGTCTCTATTCCTTTAATTGTCTTTTTGCATCTCTGTAAATTGTGGATAACTGACAGCAATGCAAATAAATTTTGTATTTGGGGGGAGGTGCCACTGATTTCCCTGCCCAACTGTGGAAGGAGCCACTTTAGCGTCCGTGGCTTGTGTGTGTGTCTTCTTTGGATTCTCCTTTGAACCAATCGTGACAGTTTCCTTGTTCTTTCATTAATGAATTAAATCCAATCTTTCACAGCAATTCATTTAATATTTTTGTGAGAGGCACAGTTTTATCATTTAAAAACTTATCTCTCTCTCATACACATATGCACACACGTGTGAACACACAGAGTCCCTACTCGGCTCAGTCAGTCATCTTATCCTGAATAAATGGTTGGGTTTGGGGAGAAATATTGGGATCCGCTTGAGAGAGGATACCTGGAAAAAGTAAAGTCTGAAAGAACAAAGGCTTCCCCGTGGTGACTGGGCTCTTAGGAATTTGTAGAAACTTAACCTCCTGGGACCTTGAAACTAACACTTGCTTTTGCTTCTGTAAAAGCCCATGCCTCCTTCTCCAATTCCATTCAAAGTGACCAGTGAGAAGGGGACCTGTGGACAAGAAACCCTTGGCTGGAGATAAAAGGGAAAGGACAGAGCCTGCCAGGGAGCTCGGCCATTTGAAGCTCTTCTTTTAAACACAGATGTTCGGGTGTTTCTCTCCAACGGGCCTTTTTCCTGCAACAGGCTGAAAAGATGAACTATGCAACTGATGGCCCTTCAATTTGTCAGAATCACTATTTAATAATTTTTCATCCCTCCAAGGTGCCTTTGAGCCAGAGTGTAAAGGTAGATTACTCTTGTTTTTTTCTGTACATCTCAGGAAACTTTCCTTGGGAATTCTCAAAATGCCGAACAAGGTATATTTAACTTATTAAGCTTTTCCATCTTCTGACTGCCAGTCCAGCAACAAATGCTCCCGGCTGCTTTGAGGTTAGTCATAAAATATCTTGGCTCTTTCATCTGTGGGGAACCAGAGAGATTCTCCTCTGGAGCCCACAGGTCTGTTCCTTCCCTCCTGCTGGAATATTCTCCAGGGAGTTCTAGTGAGCCAGGGCATGGGAGTAGCCAGCAGCACACCCACCCACCCCCTTGCACCCCTGAGAACACCCAACCCTCCCAGCTCAGGGCTGCTTCATTCTATTTCTGCTCCTTAATTTCAAACCATGAGCCAAAGGGTCCAGGTGCTTCCAGGACCTTTTGCTTTGCAACTTTCCATTGGCAGGCTCTCTCCTTATGTTATGGACGAAGAGGGTCTGGCTGCCTGTCATGTCAGCCAGCATGACGGAGACAGGGATAGGCCCACCAAACTTTATTTGTCAGCGTCCAGTTATTCTGGAGAATAGTGACAGTAGCCTCTCCAAGACTATTCTGTTCTTCCAGTTCCAGAATCACAGTTTTATACACAAAAGTTCAAAGTAAAAACCATGATAACCCTTATCTTAAACAATAATAATCAGCATAACTCATAACCCAAAACAGCATTCCAGTTCAATGCCCTAAACTACTCCAGATACACACTTTTAGGTTAAAGCTGAATTTACAAAACAGCAAGAATGGGAGAGACAAGGTGAAGGTCATGTAGGACCCAAACTGACCGGAACAGCTGTGTCATCTCAGCCCCAGCCTCAATGACTCCATCTTATTCTCCCTGCGTGTCCTTTCATTCTGCACTCCTATTACTACATTTCGTATCTATGAAATAGATTTTAAATAGAAATAATTATGATTTACTGCATTTGTCCAGGGATTGAGATTACTCAGGCAAGGGATAGGTTTAAAGTTACACTAGGAACAGCATGTAGTATAGTTAACAAAAGACAAGTGGCACACTAAATATAATAACAAATAAAGATGTCTGAGTATAATATTCCTTCCATCCTGACAATTGAAACTTTTAATCCTCATCTCTGCTCAGTTCTGTAGTCCACTGGTCTGGCTTGAGTTTGTTGGGTTTCTCTCCTTCTTTCTTTCTTTTTTTTTTTTTTTTGCAGTTTTTGGCCTGGGCTGGGTCTGAACCCTCCACCTCTGGCATATGGGGCTGGTGCCCTACCCCTTTGAGCCACAGGTGTCGCCCCATTGAATTTGTTGGGTTTTTTAGGGGGATAAGTCTAGATGTGGCAATGATATAATTGAGACAATCTGACTAATGTAGGGGTCGAGAGCAGGATGCCCCATGGGCAAGTCCACTTTCCCTTGAGTTGTTCATCAGGTCTTCCCCTCTAAGTCCTCAGGAGAACCTGATCACCAGCTGGAATGACCAGCCACTAAGTGTGGCTTAGTGTAGCTCAGGAGGTGGCAGGGTATGCCATGACAGAGATCATAGGTCATCTGCTAGAGACCTTGTAAAAATTGGGAGGGCTACCTTGGGTGGAGGGTCTAAAGCCAATTGAGTAAGTTCTTTGTTTTGGGTGAGTCTGTTACTGGAATACAGCACCTGAAAGATATCTTAAAAACTACTCTAGGGTAAAGAAGTAAACAGAGGGCCAACTGGCTTCTTTTTATTATTATTATTATTATTATATCATAGCTGTGTACATTACAGTGACAGGATGAAGTCAGGATTGTGCCCAGGGCAAGAGAATGAAACCATTTAGCAGTCACCTCTACAAATATCTACAAGTTCTGTGTTTTAACAAGAGGCAGAATAATTTTGTTTTTTAACACCACCAGAGTCTGGGCTCAAAGGGATGCCTTGCCCAGGTCACCCTGACCCCTCAGGAAAGCTGACTTAAGCTGATGTGGGTTATGTTCTGCTTTCTGGAACCCACCCAGACCAAATAACCATCTCTTTGTCTTCCAGTCATGCACTGGGGAAGATGATGCCTTTAGTCTGCACCCCTGGAAGAGAAACGTCAATTCCCCTTCTGCCTGGAACACCTCTCAATGCAAAGACCCTTGTTTCAATCACTGAGACATAAGGGAGAGATGTTTCGACCTCCAGGCTCAGAATCTCAGGGTCGGCCGAGTGCTGGGCCACCAGACCACATATGCCATCTTTCTGTCTGGTTCTCCCGTCATAGAAGGGGCCTGATGATTTTGTAACCCATGTCTCAGAGCTCCTTGAGGAGATGTCTTATTCTTTAGGAGAGAAGCCTACATGCTTGGGCCCTTTTTTCCTTTTAATTTGCTCAACCTCATGGAACCCAAGCAGAAGTTAACCCCCCAAAAGTGCAAGGACAAAAGCGGGGTAGGAAATGGGTTTAAATGGCTAAAGCAACAAACTCTTTCCTACAGGGCAAAGAATGATTTCCTATGGTAGAAAGAATTTACAACTTCAGCTGCTTTCCTTTCTTTTTTCTTTTTTCAGCCTCTACCTCCTCTTGCAATAAAGGAGACCAGTTTGTCTAGAAGCCCCTTCTTTTTGATGAGAGTCATCTCTGGGAAAGGGATTGGGCTTTAAGGAACACATAAAAGTAAGTAGTAAAAAACAAAATACAACACACCACACAATGCCACCCGCAGTCACCTCTGACTGGCAGGACCCTCTCTCCCTAGGTCCATCTGCATTGTGATAAGAGCAGGTTGTGAGTGATGTCAGCCTAATTAGCTGGGCTAATGTCTGGTTTCCTGGAGTGGGCTTTTGTGAAGTAATTGGCTGCCTTGGGGTCAAAATGCAGTAATTACAGGTCTTTTTTTTTTTTTTTTTTTTTTTTTTCTTCTTCTTAACTAAATGAGATAAACAGCTTTGAATTCTTCAAGCAAGTAAGCCAATCACACTGAGAAACTTCTCTTTGTGTCCCAGAACTGCAGTGGGTATTTTGACAGGTGATTTCAATACCATGTAGCTATTTATTTATTCTGGGTTTGGGACATAAACACAAACATTTTGGCCTACAATTCTGCATGTTCACCAAATGTGGGGATTGCGTGGCAGAGGGTCCGCTTCTAATGCTGAAATTGAAGACTAAGTTCAGAGGGTATTTTCAACTGGAGTAGAAATTCCACTACAATTTAAAAGCTAACAGAACAGAATTATTCATGTAAACCAGGTCTCTTCCTTTCAGTTGTTTGCTTATTTTCTTTGTAAAAATCATCAACAGAGGAGTCTTGAAGGCCACGGAAAGCTAGATGGTTTTGAAATGTTTCCATTTTGGGAGGCATGCCTGCAGACTTTTGATCAAATCTGAGCTCCATGTGAGCATGTTTTTACCAGACCCGGTTGAGGTGAGGGTGGCTGACTTTGTGGGGAGTAAAGACCTGGAGATAGGAAATGGAGAAATGTTTCATAAATAAAATAAGAACGATTTCCAGGACTTGTTGCTTCCAGGGTCCCAGCGCCTCTTACTCTGTAGCAAGCTGGCTAACCCTTGCCACCCCAAACTCAAGTGTTAACACAACCAGCAGCAGTGACATCAGTGGGGCCTTCTTGATCCCCAGGGAATTCCCCTGTGTATTCATGTAAACTACACTGGGATAGGGCTTGCTGTGGATGGGAGTGACCCATTTTGAACAAAGATATTAAGATGGCAAGAGCATGAGGGCAAGAAGGTAAGGAAGTGCCAGGGTAAGAACCTACTACATTTTGGTTTCTTTGGAAGAAACATGATTTGCAGATGAGCATAGCCCACGTTTCTGGATATTGAAACTTCAGTGGGTTGTGTGGGAATTTGAGTGCATCCTCCTCTCTGTCGCTGCTCCACCTGGGACACTTGACACCCAAACGTGAAGAATATAGGCTGGCGCCATCTCTGTCTCTATTGATGCAGTTTGACACCATAGATTAATTATTATCTGGGCACGTGGCTAGGGCATGACTTTCATCATTCCTCTCCAAACAGGATTTAAAAAAAAAAAAGTCTGGTAATTAATGACTCTGTCTCAGCATTGCCACAACCATAATGATTCCAAAGAACTGCCTGCTGGGGTGGGGTAAAGAAAGAGGCTTGTGCAGCTCAGACTATTTCTAAACCCCACAGTTCACTGCAGCCCTATCATCAAATGCATCCAGTGGTGGTTGGGAGGCCTGCAGAGCTTGCCTAGAGGACACTCTCGACACTTTTTATTTTTAGCACAAGGGTGAGGATCTTAAAGATTCTGCCTGATGTCACCATCATCTAGGAAGACAGGTGACACCACAGGATACAGAGCATGGATGTTTGTAACCATTTAAAGACGTTTCTTGGGCCTAAGTCACTATATCGTGCAGCTTGCATCTAACACTAAAAACAAGACCTTATCCAGTAGTCAATGATCCCTAAGGTAGAGGGAAGGAATTAGATTACACTACAACATTTCTGTTATTCTAATGCGCATTTGAGAACCGAAAAACCAGAACTGCTTCCAAAGCACTCTGTAAACACAAATTACTCCAAAATTGGCCCCTTCTTAGAAAATTCTACTTGATGACACATATTGTACTCCTGAAATCAGAATCTCTTCTCCAAACTATTCTTTAGAAACTCTTACCCACTTATGGAATAGAAGAGTCAGTACCTAGGACCGGGCATATGCAGCCGCAATACTAAGCAGGATAGCCCTCATTCGACCAGTGTTTGTTGAGTACTTAATGTCTAGATGCTGGTCTAGAGTAAATAAATGTAATAACAGTTAACATTTAGTCAAGGTCTGCCAGGTATCAGGCAACATTCTGTGTGGGTCTCCCTTATTATCTAAGCACACTATGTCTCTAGGAAGAGACCCCACTCCGACTAATAATACTAATAAGTATTTCACAGTGGAAGTACATGGCAGGAGGGATTGAAAGCTTCCCGAATAAGTCCTGTTTAAGTTGCAGCTGTGAACTCCAGGGGTCAGGCTTTCAAGCTGGTGAAGCTGGAGCCAGATTAGGGTGGGCATAGATAGTACTTTAATATAGTCTCATTGACTTAATAAAATGTAAACAAATCTTACAAACCATGCAGTGGAGAACACTTGCTCCACATTTTCCTCCCTACACTATGGGCTAGGCACTCTGCAAAGTGATTTACTTGTCTTTTATCCTTAATTTTCCACAAGGCCAGTGGTGTTATGTTTCCATTTTATGAATGAGGAAGGGAAGGCTTAGGTGGAAGAGGTGGAGGCCAAGGTCACAAGAGAAGTGCTGGGAGCTGTGACACTTGATTCTATGTGATATTATGAACCGTGGTGCTCATGTCTCTATTCCCCACACTGGTCTGATGACAAGACCCTGATGGGACCCTTACTTAGCAAAAGTGCACATGTTGGGCCCCACCCCGTGCATACTGATTGCTGAGAATCTGTATTTCTCAAGCCTTCTCGCCCAGCCACTTTGGGGAACACTGACTTTCACTTCCGCTGGTCATGGAAGGAGCTCAGGGCCAGCACTGTCACTTTCCAGCTGACCTTGATCAGGCTGTCTCTTTCTGATCCTCAATTTTCCTCCTGTATTTTCTCCGTTCCCCCCACTTGGGTTAGTTTTTATTCACAGAACTTATCAAAACCTGGAACTTTATTGTATTGTATTTATTGTATTTATTGTCCTTCAGCCCCCTAGAATGCAAGCCCACAAGGGCATCGGGTTTGACTGGCTCCTGGAACACGCCAGGACCCACTCGCTCCTGACTGACCCTCCTCTCCCCTTGAGCCCTCTGCTCTACTCTTACACGTCCTCCATCCAGTCTCCCCATCGAAGCCCAAGGGAAACAGAAATGGAATCCCCATCAACGCCTCCCTCCTAGTCCTTGGAGTAAGACCAGCATATGTGGCCCCTGCCTGCCCCTTCCCTTTCCCTCTGCTCCAGGCAGCCACACAGGCCTCCAGGGCATTTTTCAGTCACTCCAAGTGATCTTAGGTTCCTCAGGACACTTTTCCTGGAGCTGCCAGTGCCATTTGGAGGGTGGCAAGGTCAGAGACCACAGTGTCTGGGTGACCACCCCTCTGCTCTCTTCCTTTCCTGGGCTTCCCCTGAGCTCTTCACGAGAGATACGCTCACTTGGAGAAAGGCTCAGGAAGGACACGCATGGTGGCTACACCACTGATCTGGGGTAGAAGGCATGAGAGGATGTCCTGCGGTCTGGCCTCCTTGGTGGGAGAGTGGAGACTGCAGGGAGGTCCTCCCGTGTGAGAACTCTGCAACTCCCTGGGTGGGCCAGGCCAGAACAGCCTCACTGTGTTCTGTGCAGTTGAAAGAAAGCTGCAGGGTGGAGGGGGCCTTACTGCTCGGGGCCTCCACCGTGGGCTACACCACACATGGCTAAAGTACACAGACTATTAACAATCAAGGAAGGACCTCCCTGCGAGGGAAAATGACACAGGGGTTACTTCTCTGTAAACATCCCAAGAACAAGCACTGGTTCCTTTTAAGGGCTGTCTTTACTTCCTTTGAGAAGTTGCAAATGCATCCATGGAGAGCTTCAGCTCCAGTCACACGTGGGGGAGGAGGGACACACACACACACTCACTGTCTAGTGGAAGAAAACCCCGAACACATAGGACTTGCCAGCAGCCTGTGCCCTGAGATGGATTCTGCTGTTGCACAGAACTGATAGCACATGGAACAGAAAGCGGGGTTGCCCACAGAGAAATGCAGCCCTCCAGCTGGGTAGAAGCATTCTGTTTAGATTGCACTGTCCCAGCACCTTTGTTTTATAGGTTACTTTTAAGAGAAGAAAATGTAGGATTTGTTCCTTGTATGAGTGGGAACAAATTGAAATCATGTGGGTGATCTGTCAGGGCTACCTGAGGACAGGAGGAATAGAGACTCACAGGGGTTTTAGGAGTCACGAATCCTACAGATCTGTGAAGCCAGAGCCCTTTGAGGTCTTTTCAGTGGAGTGGTTCCAAGTTGGCCCACTTCTTGGGAAGCCTGAAAACAGCGTTCTTCAGGAACTAAGATTTATGTTGTACCCATATGCCCTATGCTAGCTTAAGCAGCATGAGAAATTTCTGGGCTTCTGTAACTGGGAAGTCCCAGGATGGCTCAGGGACTCAAGTGATAACACTGGAAGCTAACACATACTGAGCATGGGGCACAGGTCACACAAGGCTGCGTGACTGACCCGCAAACCACCTCCAATCTGGGTTCTAGCCTCATCCCATTTTGCAGATGGAGAGGTCAAGGAGCAAGGGCTGCAGCTGGAAAGCAGCACAGGCAGGCTGAGAAGGAAGCCTTGCCCCATCCAACTAGGTCTCACTCCAGTGCCTTGGGGACTTGCTCTTTGCATTTCTTAGATCTGCTGTCCTCTGAATTCGTCCCATTCTCTGTTCCTGGGCAGTCCCCTCGATCCCCCGGCATGGAGACAATTGGCGGCTGGAAGCCCTCAGTGACTGGCAGCCCCTGCTGGCTGGACGCCTTGCCCAGGAACTCAGAGGCAGAGCAGGTCACGAGGTTCAGCAGGAAATGCAGGTGAGTAGCAAATGCACAGTGACAAATGGAGAGTCCCAGCCACAGCCACTTCAGTGATGAGGACCAATGTGGACAGATCCTCCAAGTTTCAAGAAAAGCTGGAAATCTGGATTTTTTTAAAAATTAAAGTTTCCAGGGTCTGGGTTGCTCTAGCCCATCTAGTACCTGGGTCTGCTCCCTTGTAGAGCAGGGTCCACGACTGACAGCCACCCCCACCCCCCACCTGCTATGTGGATGGAAGTTATTACATAAACTCCAGGACTCCTGTAGAGCCACGTGTCTGAAACCACGTACACCAAAGCATCAGAGAAAAAAAGGTTCCATTCAAAAAATAAAGTTGCTCATTTTTCAGAATAGCATCAAGCAGAGATGGACATCCTGGGCCATTGTGAGGCAGCCTCCTTTGAGGAATGTTCTGTGGTCAGAAACCAGGGAACCCTCTGAGGGTGAGCTGGAAGCTTGGTTTTCATTTCCTATTCAAATTGTAGCCTGTCTGATGAAATAAACACAAAGGAACCAGATTCGACCCCTCTGTGACATTTGCTAATTATACTAAGGACTTTGCCCGCAAGGCATTTTTTCTTGGGCCAGGGTCTGGACTAGGATTAGCAACTTTTTGGCCCTTTCTAATTTGGGTTCTAACTGCGTAGCTCATCTAAAGGAAAACATGGCGTGTGTACACATGATTCGTGGCAGAGTTCAAATTGATAATTGGATAAAGCTGCAGGCGTAAATCTAGTGAATATTCTCTTACCCTTGTTAGAGAGGATCATTTTGAGGGAGGGCCTGGGGTTGACGCTCTCCCTGTGTGAGACAGTGAGTTGAGCATGGCAGGAGTCCCTTCTGATCTCAGTCTTCTCCCCCATCACAAAGCCTGCAATCACAACAGTACTAGCTTAAGGCATTATGCTAACTTAAATTGGTTACTAAACCTGGAGAACTGAATATTATTACCTATATCATGACCTGCTCCTTGCTGTGTGTCTGCCCTGCTTATCCCTTCACTTCATAACAAATTTAATGATGGGCATTGTTTTCCTATTTGTTCAGAGAAGGAAAGTATAAAGGGCTTGCAGTGAAGCTGAGCGTATAAGGTGTGTATCCCATAGCTGACCTGTGGCCAAGGCAAGAGGATGGATGGCCCCCGGGCTGGTTAGTTGCACACTCAAATGATGCCCTCAGGAATCCAAGTTTGTTCTGTCAGTTTCCATCCCTGAGAGGCCAGCCTTGACTTCAGTCCCAAGCGGCTGCAGCCCACAAAGGAAAGTAGTCAGGGTGCACCTGTAGATGGTCATTCCCTCATTTCACACTTGATTTTGAACATTCTGTACTTCAGATTCTCTGGATTTTCCTGTGAAATGACATTAGTAATACCCATTTTATCTCAATTAGCATAGAGGTTGAGAAGGTTCTTAGCTTACGTTTTGGACAGGATGTGTGTATTAGGCAGGGCTTGTAAACCAGTGAGAATTTTCTCCATTGAAAGTGACTCACATCCTGTTTCCCCACTCTGGGTTATGCTCTGGGTGTAGATTGAGAGCTTGGATTTGGTGATATAGTTCATCACTTACTAGCTGTGTGAGTGTTAACCAAAACAAACTGAGATGCGCTTGCCCGGTGCAGTAATGCCAGACACTGGCGGAGATTTGCAGCAAGAGAAAAAGACACTAGTGATTGCATGGCACCAGGAAAGAGTAACAGGCCGCTCTGCTTATTGATTAAGACCGGAACTCCCAGATGGCTTTCAAGCAAGGGGCTTTAAAGGCAGGAGTACATTTCTGGAAAGCAGAAGTTGTAGAAAAAAACAAACATGTACATTCATCCATGGAGGTCATGCATTGGTTTTGAAAAAAAAGTTGGGATATCTTGAAGTGAGGATTTATGGGTACTAGGTGGATTCAGAGATTCTTTGATTAGCAAGTTGGCCTTGTCTAAAACTTGGCATCAGTGGAAAGGAATGTTATGGTTTGGCCTGAGAGTGTGACTCTCTCTAGGCCCCCGTAAGGAAGAAATTTAGAAAAAAGAATGGTGGTCAGAATTCAGTCTTCAGTTCCCCCTATCTGAGGTCTATGTGATAGTGGTGGGCATTTTCCATCTGGTGGGGGTTTCTGAAAAATAACTTAAGAACACAGGCAAAGATACTAGCTTTTAGTTTCTGTAGAGAAGTAAGACATCTTATGACTCTGGCTTGCATAGGAGACTACTGTTATTTCTTCTTGCTTATCACGTTGCTCATTCACTTTTCAAGAATAGCTAGGTGCCTGAAATTTCTCTTGAAGGGGCTCAAGATATTTTCTTTGGGAGTCTATTTCCCTGCTTGAGAGGCCTACAGATCCCTAAAAGGGGCCCTTGCTCCATCTCATGAAATTGTGAGGATTACTTAATGTCTTTTTGTCTCAGTTTCTGCATCTTTAAAATACCACATATTAGAAGCTCCCTCAGAAGGTTGCTGTAAGGATTAAATAAATTATTATGTATTTTATTTTATTTTATTAGACAGAGTCTTATTCTGTCACCCTGGGTAGAGTGCTATGGCATCACAGCTCACAGCAACCTCAGTCTCTTGGGCTTAAGCGATTCTCTTGCCCTCCCAAGTAGCTGGGACCACAGGTGCCTGCCACAATACCTGGATAGTTTTTCTATTAGTAGTAGAGGCAGGGTCTCACTTTTGCTCAGGCCGGTCTAGAACCTATGAGCTCAAGCAATGTACCCACCCTGGCCTCCCAGACTGCTGTGGTTATAGGCATGAGCCACCACACCCAGCCTTAAATAAATTAATATAGGGGAAATCCAGGGCCTGGCCTGTTATAAGAGTGCAATAAGCCATAGCTATTAATGCTTCTAGAGGGGACATGGATGAGTCAGCTCTGATGTGATGTCTGACAACTTGGACTGTCAGAGAGAGGGCTACCCCTCCATCTCTGATCCTGGGCCCTGACTCCATGGGCCTGGCTTTGGTGTGACCCCATTTTTCCAGGCTGAGCATGCGGCAAGGCCCTGTGACAGGGTGCCATGGCAGCCTCTCACCCAGACCTCCCTGGGGCTGTGAAGAAGGAGCAAGTTCATGAAGGAAGTCAGGAGGAATGGAGGGTATGCTGAGCAAACATCACTGCCGATGACCCAGTGTCGTGTGGTTCCTGTCTGAATCCAGAGACGTTGTGATTTTGGTGGAATGTGTTGAATATATTAGATACCATGTTAACAGCTGTGGTTGTATGTAATCCTCATTCTCAGCTCCAGATTGTGATCACATTTCTAACCATTTTCTTTGTATTTGATAGTATTTATATTCATGAAAACAAAAATATGGAAGGGCAAATACTTTTAGAGAGTAACTATGCTTTAAGAGACATAAAACAACTCTATTTATTTTTTATTATGTTAGCATTGTACATGAATAAAAATATGTGCAAATTAGAAATACAGAGGGCATCAAAGTCTGTCTCATCAGGGTTACATTAGTCATGTGCACTGCTTAGAAAACAAGTGAAGCACTTAAGTCAAAGTGGCTGAATCCTCTCCCACAAAACACTGGACTGCTTTCCAGCACTGAGGTTGTCACAGGGCTCTGCCTCCCCCAGCAGACTGTAGGGTCTTCAGGTGTAAAGATACAGCTCTATTCACTTTTGTAGTCCCAGCCCCTCTGCAGCTCCATAACTGTATTTCAAACAAAACTGACAATATTTATCAAAACACATTTTCCTTCCTTTCTCAGCTCTTTCCTCCCTCCCCCCCCTTCCTCCTTTCCTTCAGACAGAGTTTCTTTCTCTCTGTTGCCCTAGCTACATTCAGTGGCATCATCAGACCTCACAGCAATATCAAACTTCTGGGCTCAGGTAATCCTCTTGCCCAAGTCTCTCAGAAAGCTGGGACTACAGGCACCTGCTACCATGCCTGGCCAATTTTTCTATTTTTTGGTAGAGATGAAGGTCTCACTCTTGCTCAGGCTGGTCTTGAACTCCTGAGCTCAAGGGATCCTTCAGCCTCGGCATCTCTAGGCTGAAGTGCTAGGATTACAGACATGAATCACTGTGCCTGCCTGCCTGCCTGCCTTCCTTCCTTCCTTATTTCCCCTCTCGTGTGGTTTACTTTCTTCTTCCTTCATATTTACTTGTAATTGTCTAGATTTGTCATGTATAATATGCTTTAAATATGTATACATTGTGGAATGACTAAATCAAGCTAATCAGCATATGCATTACCTCATGGACTTACCTTTTCCAATTTTTCGGATGAAAACATTTAAAATGTATTCTCTTGGCAATTTTTAAGAATATAATACATTGTTATTAAATAGAGTCATCATATTATACAATTGATCTCTTGAACTCATGAGGGCTACCCAGAGTGTATCTAGCCATTGCTAATACTGTTTTTTCATAGTACATGGCTGGATACTTTCTGGACAGCCCACTTATTCCTTCTCTCCAACTGAAATATTATATCCTTTAACCAACATCTTCCCAACACCTCTCCCCCATCCAATCCCTGGTAACCAACATTCTACTCTCTAGTTCTCTGAGATTGCATGTATGAGTGAGATCATGTAGTACTTTTTTTTCTGTGCCTAGTTTATTTCCCTTAATATAATATCCTCCAAGTTCATCTACATCCTCAGAAATAAAAGGATTTCCTTTTTTAAGGCTGAATAGTATTTCAGTGTGTGTGTGTGTGTGTGTGTGTGTGTGTGTGTATCACGTCTTCTTTATCCATTCATCCATTGATGGACTCTTAGGTTGATTGCATATGTTGGCTATTATGAATAGTGTGAACATGGGAATGCAGGTATCTCTAAGACATATTTAGACACACTGATTTCATTTCCTACAGTGGTAAGAAACTGAATATGCCAGAATTTTTAAAATCAATGAATAACGCAGAAACTTAAGCCTTTGTTAAAGTTCCCAAGTTTGAAATTGTTATATGAGGAAGAGGTCCCACAACAGACAGTTCTGGGGACCCATCCAAAAGCTCAGTTGTTGCTCTTATTTAGCCCCTTGCTTCAAAAAAAAAAAAAAAAAAAAGTGTCTCTTGCATGTAACAAAGGGAAGGTAGGATTGGTAGGACCAGGCATGGTGGCTCACACCTGCAATCCTAGCACTTTGGGAGGTCCAGGCTGGTGGATTGCCCGAGTTCACAGGTTCAAGACCAGTCTGAGACAGAGAGAGACCCTGTCTCCAAAAATAGCCGGGTGTTGTGGTGAGCACCTGCAGTTCCAGCTGCTCAGGAGGCCGAGGCAAGAGAATCACTCGAACCCAAGAGTTTGTGGTTGCTGTGAGCTATGACACCATGGCACTCTACTGAGAGGAACAAAGTAAGACACTGTCTCCAAAAAAAAAAAAAAAAAAGAAAGAAAAAGAAAAGAAAGGTAAGATTGGGGTGGAGATGATAGCTCATCCCACCATGGATATTTATACAAGAGGAAGAACTGCCTGGGTGATGGCTGGTGAACTAAGTGTCCTGTCCAGCTTGAACCCAGTTTTCAGCTGGACAATCTGGACAAGCTGTGTCTGTCTCTTCCCCAGGGCTTAAGAGGTTAAGTTCACAGGTGGTCTCCTTGGGTTCCTATCCATGACCAAGGACTCAGGGACAATGCACTGCAAAAGATAGCTACTCCCTTGGTTGTTGAGCAGAGTTTGGATCTTGGAGCTGGGTCCTTGCTGGACTGTGAGCACAGTGTTCTGGAGGATTCTGTGCTCAGGGGCAGCCACTGGGCTGGTGGCATATTGAGAATGGGACCAGCTGGGGATTAGGTTCACCCTTGGGTACTGAATGTTTTATTCAGTGGGCAAAAGAAGTGCTCAGGCATATGAACAAAACCTTTAGATTCTGGTTAGGGGGTTAACTCTCATCCTCTTCCTCATGCTCTGAACACAGCCACAGGCATTTGGAATGTGGCCCACACAATCATATCATTGGTGACAATGGAATCCAGGCCACCCAAAAAATCAATGAATCTCTAACAAGGTACAACTGGCTGTTGGGACTTGTCTCCAGGATTGTGACATTGCCAGCTGGGTAAATATTCTTTGTCTAAATGCACTCATATTAATGTGTAAGTCATTTCCTTCCCAGTGAACAGGCTCTTTACAAGACTGTTCTTTATGTTCATACCTGAAGACTGAAAAAGTAGTACTGTCTGGGTATTGAGGGTTTCATGGAGACAAGATGCAGTGTCTGAGCATTATGCTGCACCCCTTGTCTAGCCCCTGGTTCTGTGGTCAAGACCTGGAGGGGTGGGACAGGACAGCAGGATGTGGTGGGGGAAGGGAGATGGGGCTAGGGTATGTGTGTGTGGTAGGTTGAAAAATGACCCCATAAAAGATATGTCCAAATCCTCACCCTGGTACCTGTGGGTAAGACCTTACTTGAAAGTTGTCTGAAAATGCAAGCTAGTTGAAGATCTCAAGATGAAATCATCCTGAATTTAGGGTGGACCCTAAATCCAATGACTGGTAGACATCCTTGCAAAAAAAAAAGGGGGGGGGGGAATTAGAGAGGGAGACAAGAGGGAAAAAGCCATGTGAGGTTGGAGGCAGAGATGGAAGTGACACTGCCATAGCCAGGGAATGCCAGGGACCACCAGAAGCTGGGAGAGGCAAGGAGGAGATTCTCCCCTGGAGCCTTCAGGGAGTCATGGCCCAGTAATATCTTGATTTTGGACTGTTGGTCTGCAGAACCGTGAGAGAAGCATATTTTCTATTGTTTTGAGCCGCTGAGTAATTGCTTAGAGCCGCAGCTCTAAGAAAAGAATTTATCAGGAGAGGACTGGGAAGAGAAGAGGAGGTGGAATAGAGACAGCCATGGAGGCTGAGGAAGGGAAGTGTAGAACCACGCCTTCCTAGTTCAGTCAGCTCAGCTGCCATAACAAAATACCATAAACTGGTGGCTTAAGCAACAGAAATTAATTTTCTTCCATTTTCAGAGCCTAGAAGTGCAAGATCAAAGTGCCAACATGTTCAGTTTCTGGTGAGGGCTCTCTTCCCAGTGTGTGGATGGCTGCCTTCTGGCTGATTCCTTATAGGCAAGGGGAAGAGCAGGAGCAAACTTTCTGCTATCTCCTCTTATGAAGGCACTAATTCTCTCATGAGCCACTGATTGAAATCTAATCATCTCCCAAAGACCCTCATCTCTAAATACCATCCCTTTGGTGACAGGATGTCAGGATATAAATTCTGGGAGAACACAATTCAGTTCAAATCACTGCCTATCACCCCTACCACCACTACATAGATGTCTCAGGATTGACTGGCAGTGTAGTGCCAGAACTGGACAGAATCCTGCTGTACAAAAAAGACAAAAACACTGTTGATTTAAGAGTAATTTAACCTGGAGCAGGGAAGTTATATTGAGAATCAAAGAGGAACGTAGTTGGCTTGGGTTTAACTAGGCTCAAACTAAAGACTAACTCAGCAGTTTGCGTGGACAGAGGGAGGGTGGGCAATCGTTCCTCAGACCTGGGATTGGAGGCTGAGGGGTTATGTATCTCTCCCTTCTGGCATCTCCTTCCAGAAGGAATTCTCTAACTGGTTACTCTCCCATTTGGGGCTAAGATGTGCTCCCCCCTTCCTATGCTCCTAAACCTTAGTACCTCGGAATAAGACCCTATTTGGAGATACAGCCTCTATAAAGGAAATTTAGTTAATAAGACCCCCAATATGATGGATACCCTTATCAGAAGAGGAAACAAGGAGACAGATATATACCAGGGAAAGACCATGTGAGAACACAGGAAGAAGATGGCCATCCACAAGCCGAGGAGAGAGGCCTCAAAAAGAAACCAACCCAGCCAATACCTTGATCTCTGACTTCTAAACTCTAGGCCTGTGAGAAAATTAACTTCTGTTGTTTAAGCTACCCAGTGTTTGTTATGGTAGCCTAGCTAACTAATAAACCTTCTCCAAGACCAGAGCTTCAAGCAGAACCCTTGTGCTCTACAAATGGACCCCTGATGGACAGACCACTCTCCTCCAGCCCTGCTCTGCTCTAAGCAAGTCAGACACCAGGGCAGGGTGACTGGAAAGAGGTTTTGAGCCTCCAGGTATGTGCTGAAATCTCTCCGTTCACATCCTTCCAACTGTGAAACCTCCAGTTACTCCATCTCTTTTTGACTTGGTTATCCATAAAACTGGAGGTAATAAAGGCTTCCTAGAACTATGTACATGAAATGAACTAACATAGGAAAAGGATTTAATACACCTCAGGCTTAACCACTCTGGCATCTTTTCCAGTTTTACCTATTACAGGTAAAACTGCAGTGTTTTGCAGCCCACACTGGACAGCCTTTCACTCTGTAGGAAATACTGAGATCTGTGGGAGGTTGGGCTCTGTCTCCCATGATGTGCATAAGAGTCTTATAACCACTTGTCTTCTGGAAGTGGGGACAGGCAGTATGAGACATTCAGCCACATTCTCCCATTCAAACCTTGGGCTGTTGAAGGAGTGACATGGAATGCATGGAGGGGACAGTAGAGACAAGACCTCAGAGGTGTGGCAAAAAGGGCCAGTGACCTGGTGGCTGGTGAATGTCCCTTGCACAGTGATACTGGTGGTATCCCAAATAACAAGTCCCGTGGGTGACTTCCCTGTGTTCTTGGCTAATCAACTGCTTTTTATTTGTGCCCATTTCCAGACCCTTCAGTCTTCCTACTCATTCTCTGTATTGCCTTCCATTAATTTATTTCTTTAAATTCTTCTGATAAATTCTATTTCTACTCAGGTTAGAATTGCTTGCTGTTAAGAACTCTGATTGGTCCATCCCTCTGTATGTTCCTGTTTGCACTCAGTCTTGTACTCTGCCTTGTCCTTTGGGGGCCTGATCTCTGTTGGCAATCAGATTGGAAAGTTATTTAATGAATTATTTCACACTAAGATGAGAAAGATTTGCATTAAGTAGTAATTTTTTCAAAGGCACTTGCATTGTGAAAAAGGAAAAGAAACAGATGAGGCTAAGCAGTCAGCATTGCATTTAACAGGCAGTGGGAAAGTTGATCTTTAAGGCTAAATCCCTATGCATAGAGAACCTACTATACCCTGGAGTCATGGAATTTTCTAGGTTTTGTCTAGTCCTGCAGCTGAGACCCATTCATTTGAGTAGGCACCTTCCTCAGGCATCCTCCTCTGGCATAGGTGGTGAGCTGTCTTTCAGGTTTGTGACTTGTTTAGATTTTTCTACTTTAACTAGAAGGCTCTGAATTTCTTGAACATCCACTTAGGTGTCTGGTTGACGAACACAGGCAGGTAAAGGTGACATTTTGCTAAATGAGGAGGGGGGGATCTGGGATAGGACAAAAGGATGTTTTCCTAAATGTCTTAATTCTTTGTTCAATTTTATGACATGTGGCCTAAGAAAAAGACTTGTAGGCAGGTCCAGTGGTGCAAGGTGGGGATAAGCACAAGTGCAGATTGCAGATTCCTAGAGAGCTTGTTCCTAAATGCAAATCTCTGGTCAGTTCTTTTAGCCAGTCAACAGCTACTGCCCCCTTCTGCCCAAAGAATGTTCACTGCAACTTTAATCAGCTTGATGGCCTCAAGTCTGGAGAAAGATAGGGAATCTAGGGCAGAGGATGGGGAACCGTCAAGCACCCAGAGTGGCCAGGAAAGGGGCATTCTCCATTAATTTGTAAATTCTAAGTAGGACCTGAGTGTGAACAGCAAGAAGGACAAATTATGACATGAAGCAAAGAGATAGGATTGATTTCTGGCAGACAGCACAATCCCATCATTGAGCTCTTTATTTATGATGACAAAAATGTGATGATCCACTTTGTCATGAAATAGGGGCCCTGCCTGCCTGCCAAGATGTAGTCTGGAAGACGAGGTAGACACCCAAAGGACTGACTTTAGAGTCAACCGACTATGCTTGGTAAATCACCAGGGCTTTGAAACAGACTCTGAGCTTTGAGGACATTTACTTGTCTCAGAAGGCAATTCTGGCTCTGAGGCTGGGAAGTGATACTGGTGGGTATTCTGAGGTGCTTTACAAATGCCAGTTCATGCCACTTCCAGGAACAGTTTCCTGCTGGGCAGGCTCTTGGCAACAAGCCGTTGGCTTCCCCAAGTCCATCACCTGCAGACCTGATGAATGTTTCTGCACAGAATTTCTCTCCCTCACTTTCCCCTTCCATAGGCCCTACTTTGTTCATGCCCTTTCTGCTGCAGTTTTGAAAACAGGCTCCTCACAAATCTTCCTGCTTCAAGTTTCTTCTCCTTAGCTCTATCAGTCCTTTCCATGATTTCCAGATAATATTTTTAAAAATCTAAGCTTCCACATTATCTATAAAATATTCAACCTGAACCTCAAGCTGGGTGCAGTGACTCATACCTGTAATTCCATCACTTTAGGAGGCCAAAGTGGGAAGATGGTTTGAAGTCAGGAATTCAAGGCCATCTTGGGCAACATAATAAGACCCTGTCTCTACAAAAAATAAAAAAAAATTAGCCAGGTGCCATGGTGTGCGCCTATAGACCCTGCTACTTAGGAGACTGAGGCTGGGGATTGCTTGAGCCCAGGAGCTAGAGGCTGCAATGAGCTATGATTGGGCCACTGTTCTCCAGCCTGGATGACAGAGCAAGACTGTCTCAAAAAAACAAAAAAAAAAAAAAAAAAATCTTAATTTGGTATTCAATCTGGGCCCTTAGAAGAATAAGAGGAGAATTTCAATTAGTTGTGGTTTTTAGGCCTCCAAGATTTTAGAAAATGTTGAGAAAGAATAATGGATTTGGAAATGTTGCCACTGGCTGGGTGTCCTTCTTCTTGAGGAATGTCCAAAGAAACACAAAATGACAATTTTTACAATTAAAAAAACTACAGGTCGTGTGGAGACATAATGTTTTCTTCTTTAGGTGTATAAGCCATATGACCACAATATGTGACCAAATGGCCTCTGAGGGACACTCCTACGTGTTACTAACTCAGTCGTGGGATGTTATAGCTGCGAAGGTGGATGTAGAAAGCTAGGGTGGTGATCCTGAGACAGAAGCCTTGAGAAGATTCTGCCCCTTCTAGCCCGTGTTCGAATGCTAGCAGCAGCCACACACACACAGCACACACTCACACAGACACACACCCAGCCCCTTACACACACCAGTTCATTAATCCTCTTAGATTTCAAGAGCAATCATTTCACTATTGGGTTGCCTTGTTCTTTGGACTTCAATTTTCCTTGTTCGGATAGTGGCCGTGCCCCTAAGGAGTACAGCTTGGCAAAGGAAGAAGAGCTAATCTAGGTAGTCATTTTGTGGCATTCTCCTCTTTACTTTCTTTTTTCCTTACATTTGCACTCCAACATAGCCAAAGGTTCCTCAAACCTTTAAGTGCCCACCATCTAACAATCATCACTTTCAATCTTCATTCAGAGATGTCTTTATGCAAAGATGCAAAAGCTATCCTTAGTTAATTAAGAAGCTCCATTCATTCCTGGCTTAGATTAGAAACTCTCATCACCAATTATGAGCATCAGTGTAGGCACTCTTAAATTTCACTGTGTTTTGGGACTAGTCATATTGTGGAGAGACACAAAGATGTGAGAAATAAATCGAAAAAAGGTCTGTAGTAACAGATTTGTACCATAAAAGAGTAAATTATTAGGTGTTAGAAAAATATAAATGTTGCAAACAGTGTGTTTTATATACTGCTGCCAAGAATAAAAATATGCCAAATGTGGGGGGAAAGGTGTTGGTTAATCAGATTTCTGGCTGGCCACCTCCCCATAGCTCTTACCACTGCTGGGCTGTTTTATAGGGCAGTAACCCAGTCACCAAAGCAAAGAGAATTCAAACAGAGGCCTTGGAGGATATGCCAACTTGGGGACTAATTATTGCCTTGTTAAACAGTGAGATGGGGTTATTGTAAATTTGAGGGCATGGTAGTTAAAACTTACTTTTAAAAACAAGGTTCTAGGAACCAAGAATTTCCCAAATTTAAGAAATAGCTGAAAGAGTAGTTTACAGATATGCACTTTCCCCATGGAACCAGATTGTGAAACAAAAAAGGGAATGGGTTGATGTTCAATGGAAAACAGAATAAAGGCAACCCTTCCAGGTGGTTTCCTTTCAAACCAGCCACTCACCAGTCAGTGCTACCAAATGGCCCATGTATTAGATTTTTTAGGGTTGCCACAACCAAATGCCATATACTGAGTGGCTTAAAATGGGAAAAATCTATTATTTTACAGTCCTGGAGGCTACAAGTCTGAAATCCAGATGTCAGCAACACCATTGTCTCTCTGAAGGCTCTAGGGGAGAATCATCATTTATCTCTTTTAGCTTCTGGTGGTTGCCAGCAATCCTGGGCATTCCTTGGCTTGTGGTAGCATTATTTCTGTCTCAGGTATCACATGGCATTCTCATTGCATGTTTGTCTTTGTTTACATTTTCTTCTTTTTATAAGGGCATCAGGGATTGCATTAGGTGTGCCTTAACCCAGTATATCATAGTAATTTGACTACATCTGAAAAGATTCTACTTCTATTGATAATAGCGACATAATAATAATAGTAATAATAAGGCTTCTCAAACTGTTCTCATGGAAAACACTGTGTAGGAAGAAATCTCCATTAAAGAAAATTTACAAATTTTATAAGACAGGTGAGTTTGGGGTATTTAAATCAAGGCCACTTCCCCTTTTCCCACTCCCGGCTCAGGAGGGTAGAGATTTGCTGTAGCCAAAAACATGGGACTCGCTCTGTCCCCAGCAAACAGGAAGCTTACTTCCTTAAAGGAGCAGGAAGCTAGTGCTTCTCATGCTGCCCCAGCTACCTGTTGCTGAGGCTGTCTCAGATGGGGCAGTTGAGAGGTAGGGGCTCCTTTCTGCCACCCAGGCCCCACTAATGGAATGGAGGCGCTACCTTGGGTACAGCATGCTGGGAAGACTGTGCTCCCATCACTCTTGCCGCGGCTCTCAGGTGGTGGTTCCATGTTGGAAGATTCAAGCTGTGAGGATCTCTGGCTTCCCCCAACTCTCCACCAAGCACTCAGTTCCTAGAGTGGGGATGTAATGCAGAGAGTAGCTCGCCATTGTCTCCACCCCCAGCTCTCAAGCCCTGGCCCAGATATTTTGCTCGGAGGTAGGGAAAAAACAATAGTTTACAAAAAAGGTAATTCCTAACATGCTCTCAAATGAAACTGACTTCATTTTCAACAGAGTCTGGAGAAAGTCAAGCCTAAGAGTATTCTCAAAAAGTAGGTTTCTCCTATGTGGGCATGCATTAGATCATCTACTGGTGTCAATATTAGTACTGAGTACATTGGATAATTGCTTTTCTATTCTTGTGATACTTTATTAGAAAGGATGTGGATGTGTGTACCCCAACTTTGACCTGAAATAAATTTACTTTAAAAAAAAAAAAAAAAAAAAGTGGAGAGTGTGTTGAAGGGCGACTGGGAGAGGTTCACATGGAAGCTAAACTATAGCCTGCTAGTTTATAGAAAAGAACCCAGAATAAGTCACCTGGGAGGAATCCTCCTAGGAGGTCAGAACAAATATCCAACACTGACCTAAGAAACCATTTCTTCAAAGCAATCACAGTTTAATTAGATTAATTTGTGGAGCAATCTATGCCCCAAGACATTGTTGAGAACAATAGAGTAATCAGCCACCAATTAATAGAGCTTAACAACTGAATGTGGTCAGGGATGCATGAAAGAGCCTTGGCAAAACCATCGTCATCCCAGCATGACTGGTCATATCCAAACCTGTACCTCTTTAAGGAGCAGTCTGAGAAGCTTGACACTGTGGAAGAAGAAATATGAGGACTGTCCAGAAAGTATTCAGCCATACAATATGAAAAATAAAGATATCTATGGCTAGATATATTATGGACAGCTCTTGTATACAGTTGACCCTTGAACAATGTGGGTTTAAGTTGTGTAGGTCCACTTTCTTCATCTGATAACCCAGAGATACCAAGATAAAGCCCTCCTCTTCCTTCTCCTCCTCAGCTTACTCAGTGTGAAGATGATGAGGATGAAGACCTTTAAGATGATCCACTTCCACTCAATGAACAGTAAATACATTTTCTCTTTTGGTTTTCTTTATAACATTTTATAACATTTATCTAACTCACATTATTGTAAGAATACAGAATGTAATACATATAATACACATATTATGTTTTAATTGTTCATGTTATAAGTCAGTAGTAGGCTATTAGCAGTTAAGTCTGGGAGAGTCAAAAGTTATACACAGATTTTGACTGCATGAGCGGTCAATGCTCCTAACCCCTGTATTATTCGATGTCAACTGTACTTCATGAAAATAATCCAGCCAGTCATTAAACAAACAAAAAATCAAATAACAATACAAGCCCTGAACATGGTGAAGACCAATACCTAGTCACTAAAATTAATTATCTAAAATGTCTAGTCTCCAACAAAAAAATTACAAAGCATATGAACAAACAAGAAAGTATGACCCAAATACCTGGAAAAAAGTAGAAAAAGAAACTGTCTTCAAGAATGGCAAATGTCATATTTATCAGAGAAAGATCAAAAAGATCCATTATAAGTATGTTCACAGAGTTAAAGGAAAGCATGACTAAAGAAGTAAATATAATGATCACATTGCACCAAATAGAGAATACCAATAAAGAGACAGAAGTTATAAAAAAAAAAAAATCAAATGGGAATTCTGTAATTTAAAATCACCATAACTGAAATAAAAAAATTCACTAGATGGGCTTAAGAGTAGATTTCATTGGATAAAGAAAAAATATGCAAACCTAAAGATAGACTAATAGAGACTATGCAAGTTGAAAAACTGAAGAAAGGATGAAGAAATATGAAAAGCACCTCAGAAAAATGTGAGACAACATTAAGTGTATCAACAGACATGCAATGGAAATACTGTAAAGAGAGGACTGAAAGGAACAGGAAAACTATTTGAAGAAATAATGGCTCAGAACTTCCCAAATTTTTTGAAAGACATTAATCTATAGTTTTCTTTTCTTATAATGTTTTTGTCTGGTTTTGGTATTACCTGGAGGATATGAGTTAGGAAATATTCCCTCTGTGTCTATCTTCTGAAAGAGTTTATAGGAAATTGGTATAATTTCTTCCCTAAATGTTTGGTGGAATTCACCAGTGAACCCATCTGGGCCTACTGCTATTTTGAAAGTTATTAATTGTTGATTCAATTTCTTTAATAGATACAGTCCTATTCAGATTGTTTATTTCTTCTCAGTACTTTTTGGCAGATTATATTGTATTGTTCAAGGTACTGGTCAAATTTGTTTGTTACATTACCAAACTTGTGGGCATGGAGTTGTTCATAGTATTACAAAATTTACTGAAAAACAATAACCTACATATCCAGAATGTTCAAAAACTCTAAGTTGGATGAATGCAAAGAGATCCCCAAACAGATGTGCCATATGAAAAATACAGAAAGTTAAAAATAAAAAGAAAATCTTAAAAGCAGTAAGAGAAAGATGACTCACTACTTATAAAGAAATCCCAATAAGATTAATACTTAACTTCTCAGCAGAAACAATGAAAGGCAGAAAGCAGTGAAATAACATATTCAACATGCTCATTACAAAATGAAAAACAAACTCTATATGTCAAATATTCTATATTCAGCAAAGCTAGCTTTAAAAATTGATGGCAAAATGAAGACTTCCCCAAATAAATAAAATGTGAGAGAATTTGTTGCTAGCATATCTACTTAACTAAATAGTAAAGGAAGAAATACTAAAGGAAGTTCTTCAGGCTGAGAACAAGTGACCAAAAAGGTAATTTGAATTCACCAATAATAGACAAGCAGCACAGGTAATTATGTAATTATAAAAGAGAGTTTAAATGCATATTTTAAAAATTGTCATAATATAATATGTACATAACATCTTTTGAGATCTGTAGTGCATAATAACGTATGTGCAATACATTTGCCTGCCTATAATAGTACAAAGGAGGTGGATGGGAACATAGTTTTACTGAATTATGGAAATGAAAATAGACAATAAAATAAGAATTATAATTGTTGGGTTTGCAATATTAGTAAATCTAATATGTAATATTTAATAGAGCTAATAATTCAACAAAGGGGGTATATATAGCTATATAGGCATAATGTTTCTGAATATCACTGGAATCGAGCTAATATATATTAGAAATTGAATGTGGTAAAAGGAGATGTAAAGGGTAAGCCCTGGTGCAACCATTAAAAAACTTATGTATCAGTACATAATTTAAAAATGCTACAGTGTTGGGCCAGGCATGGTGGCTCATGCCAGTAATCCTAGCACTCTGGGGAGCTGAGGTGGGTGGATTGCTTGAACTCATAAGTTCAAGACCAGCCTGAGCAAGAGCAAGACCCCATCTCTAAAAAATAACCAGGCATTGTGGTGGCCATCTGTAGTCCCAGCTTCTCAGGACACTGAGGCAAGAGAATCGCCTAAGCCCAAGAGTTTGAAGTTGCTGTGAACTGTGACGCCATGGCACTCTACTCAGGGCAACAAAGTGAGACTCTGTCTGAAAAAAAAAAAAAAAAAAAAGAAAAGAAAAGAAAAGAAAAAGCTATAGTGGAAAATGTTCACTTAATACAAAAGAACAGTAAAGGAGGTATAGAAAAGCAAAACAGACATGAGACATATAGAATATAAAAAAGCAGACCTACCCACCTCCAGGAGAGCTGCATCGGGACCCGCGATAGGCACCCTCCCAGACCCTGGTAAGAGCTGTGCCGGGACCCATGATCAGCACACTCCCACATCAGGAAGAGCTGCACTGGGACCCTCCTGGACCTCCGGAAGAGCTGCCCTGGGACCCACAATTGGCACCCTCCTGGACCTCCGGAAGAGCTGTGCCATGACCCACGATTGGCACTCTCCAGGACCCACTACCCCACTGGCCAGGCCTCCTCACATCCTGACCAGGAACTCCGGGAGCTGCACAACCTCATGTCCTCCCTCCTGTACCCTTCCTGCCTCCACACCACCTGCTGGTCTGGCCAGGGACTCTGGTACCAGCATGCCCTCTGGTGCTCTCCCTGCCTCTTCACAGAGCCCTTGTCCTGGCCAGAGACTGCTGGAGCCTTGGGGCCTCTTTGCCAAAGTCACTGGGCACCAGGCACTCCCAGAACCATGTGCACCACCACCCGCCCTGTTGCTGGATCTGGAGGTGTCATACTCATGAGCTGCTCCCACAGCCAGAACTCCCTGGCTATGGCAGCCTCAGAAGAGCTACACAGGGTCACTCCCTACAAAGATCCAGCAACAATACACTAATCCCCCTGGGGTCTAACCTCAAAGAGACACCACCCCAACTCTGAGGTTGGCCAGAGGCAACGGTGAAAAATAATCATGAGGCGAAATCAAAGGAAAATGTCTGGCAATATGAATAATCAGAGTAGATCAACTCCCCGAAGGAACAATGGGACAGACGCAGCACAAGATCCCACGCACAAACAAATAGCTGAGATGTCAGAAATCAAATTCAGAATGTGGATAGCAAATAAGATCGAATTAGAATTCCAAGCAGTAACCCAAAAGATGTCTTAAGAATTCAACAAATTCAAAGACCAAATGACCAAAGATTTTGACACATTGAGACAAGAAGTTGCAGCCCTCAAAGATCTGAGAAACACAGTAGCATCCCTCAGGAACAGAATGGAGCAAGCAGAAGAAAGGATTTCTCACATTGAAGACAAAGCTTTCGAACACTCCCAAAATCTCAGAGAGGAAGAGAAATGGAGGGCAAAAACAGATCATTCTTTCAGAGAGCTCTGGGATAATTAGAAGAAAACCAATATTCGTCTTACAGGGATCCCTGAAAGTGATGAAGTGGCTTAACAAGGAACAGAGTCTATTCTTCATGAGATTATGAAAGAGAACTTTCCAGACATGCCAAGAGATTCTGAGTTTCAGATAGCTGACAGTTTCAGAACTCCAGCACGACTCGATAAGACATCCCCCGACACATCATAATCAATTTCACTAAAAGTTAATATGAAGGAGAAAATTCTGAAAACTGCCAGAAGAAAGAAAACCATTACCTACAAGGGGAAGAATATCAGAATAACTGCAGATCTCTCTGCTGAAACCTTTCAAGCTAAAAGAGGATAGTCTCGACCTTTAATCTCCTAAAACAAAATAACTTTCAACCCAGGATCCTGTACCCAGCTAAACTGAGTTTCATTTATGATGGAGAAATTAAATACTTTAATGACATTCACATGTTGAAGAAATTTGCAACAACTAAACAAGCTCTCCAGGATATTCTCAGACCTATCCTCCATAAAGACCAGCGTAATCCTCCACCACAAAAGTAAACCCACCCAGACAATTTTAATCAAATTCCAACTTCCACAGTTGCAAAAGGATTAAAAATGTCCATCGGAATCTTGAAAGGCTTATCAATATTCTCAATTAATGTCAATGGTTTAAATTGTCCTCTAAAGAAGCACAGGTTGGCTGACTTGATACAAAAACTCAAGCCAGATACCTGCTGCATACAAGAATCTCATCTTACATTAAAAGGTAAATATAGACTCAAGATGAAGGGATGGTCATCTATAATCCAGGCAAATGGAAAGCAGAAAAAAGCAGGTGTTGCAATCCTATTCGCAGATGCAAAGGGCTTTAAACCAACCAAAATAAGGAAGGATAAGGTTGGACACTTCATATTTGTTAAAGGTAATACTCAATATGATGAGATCTCAATTATTAATATTTATGCACCCAACCACAATGCACCTCAATTTATAAGAGAAACTCTAACAGACATGAGCAACTCGATTTCCTCCACTTCCATA
>CAUYPK010022716.1:0-28468 GCA_963574355.1 Loris lydekkerianus
GAAGGAGGAAAATTTCTGTCCTCTTCCCACAACTCAAAATCTGTTAGTGGAAAATCCATTGGTTGCATTCCCAAATAAAATATGTGGATTCACTGGAAAAGTTGCAAAAGGATTTCCAATTTAGATTTAAAGTGCTTCATCTCCATGAACAGGACATACAGCTTTTCTGTAACCCATTTTCTATTGACATTGAACATGTGGATATGATTTACCAAATGGAACTGGCTGAACTGCAGAATTGTGACTCTCTGAAAGATGCATTTAAGTCAAGCAGCCTTCTGAATTTCTATGCATCTCTCCCCACTGAGATATATCCTAATCTCAGGAACCATGCACTCAAAATGGCAACCATCTTTGGCAACACTTATGTCTGTGAACAGATTTTTTTCCAGAATGAAACATCTGAAATATCCAACCAGATCTAGACTAACTGATTCACACTTGCATCACTTGTTACAACAAGCAGTGACAAATATGGAACCGGACATTGACCATCTCATTAGCCAAAAGCAGGCTCAAAGTTCCCATTGAAATAGTGGTGAGTTTGTTGATTTAACTTTACTTGTTCTGCATTTTAAATATTGTATTTGTTCCCATTTTGTTTTTTTACTTCAAAATAAGATATGTGCAGTGTGCATAGGAATTTGTTCATAGTTTTTTTAAACTATAGTCCAGCCCTCCAACAGTCTGAGGGACAGTGAACTTGCCCCCTGTTTAAAAAGTTTGAGGACCCCTGGTGTATGGTCTCTAATGAAGCATAATGTTGATTTTAAAAATAATTGGTTTTATAGTTTTCATGTCCGCAATGGATTAGATATAGTAGGTCTATTGAAGTTGAAAGGGGGGAAAAGGGTTCCAAGTAGTGATATCAATGAAAAGAAAGTCAGCAATAGTGAGAAATCAAAAGATACAAATGTCTCAGTCTGGAATTAAATACTGAAGGAGAAAATGATCATTTTCATGTCAGTATCTACTTTGCTTTCTGTGCGCAGAAAAGGTCATTTACAACAATGACCCTGAGTGTTTAAGAAATGTCAAATTATGTTCAGTTTATTCTGATTGAGAAAGAATGAAAACATATATCATTTTTAGACACATGTTCACCAAATGTATTAAAAGCACCAAAGCAAAACAAAAATACTTTTTAAAATACATTGTAACCATATTTGAAAACTTCACCATAAGAAAAAACTTCAGACTTTGGAAATGGAAAAGAGAAAGAGAAAGAGAAAAGCATCCCGTGGTGTCTGGGAGCTAAACTCACACTCACTATGCTATAGTCTTCTGTGGAACAGAAAAATTCACAGAACATGAACCTCAGACAAGACCACTCTGTAACCATGAAGGAGCAAGATAAAAACAAGATCATTCCATAAACAACAAAAGCATGAAAGCATGAACATTGTTCAAACCACCACCAAAGTTATTATTGTCTCTGTATACTGGATAAAATAAGTGGCCACTATTTCCTTGCCAAATAAAGTTTCAGCCTCTCTCTAGTTTTTCCTTCTTCTATTATTCCCGTTTCCTGATAGCATCCGCATTAGTCAGGGTTGTCCAGAGAAACAGAACCAACAGAATATACAAAGATACAGAAGAGGAGATTCATTATGAGAATTGCCGCACAAGATTATGGGCCTTCAATGGATGAGATGGTGCCTCCTACAATGGAGAGGGGATATCTTCTTTACTCGGTCCACTGATTCAGATGTTAATCTCTTCGAAACACCCACACAGACACACTAATGTTTACCAGCTGTCTGACTATGTCTTAACTCAGTCTAGCTGACACATAATTAACCATCACAGTGGCATCCAATCTAGAGCTAATCCCTGCTTCCTTAACCCCTCCCAAAAATTACCTTACACAAGCCAAACACAGAAATATATAGAAATACATCGCTTCTAACACCCTCTTATGAAGCCACAAGGTTCCCCATGGTATGCATTTTTCATCGTTGCAAATAGAAATAAACACAACTTGTTTAACTACAGATAAGTTTTGGTGGTTCTTGAATGAAGATGTTGACATATAGTGTGCTGGTTAAAGACTGCTGTCACTTGCTTTGCCAATCCATACCTGTGTGAATCAAACTTTCTTAACCTCAGTTTCCTTATTCACAAAGCGAGGACAACAAAAATACATTATTTACAAATTTGGATTGAGAATTAAATGAAATAACATAGAAGCAACCATTAGCTTAGTTTAGCCGTAAGAAACAGAGTGTCTAACAAATTGGCTTTAAAAATATGTTAAAAATTGTTTAACATTTGTCTCACCTTTCATCAGTTATAGATGCACTAAGGATCACTGAGTGGTCTACTGATGCCAAAGGAATCCAAGTGCTTCCAATCTTTCCACTCTAGGTTTCACCTCTGTCCTGGGCATTGCCACTCATGGGTGCAAGATGGTGTGCCCCTCCAAGTGTCATGCCTTCAAAACTTCTGTTTTCCAAACCAGGAAGTATGGAGGACAGAAGCCATCTTTTACATCTCCCTGTTTGGGGCAGGAAAAAAATTCCTTTCTATAATTTCTACCAACAGATCTTCCCCTTTTGTCTGAGAGGCAATGTTGTGCTAGGCTATAAGCTGGGATTCCGGATTCATCATCTAAGACAGAATCTTCTTTGATCTGCCACTGTCTATGTGACCAGGACAAGTTACTCAATCTCTCTGTGTGTAGTTGTTCAACTATGAAATGGGAATAATAGAATCTACATAGAGAATTAGTATAAAGATTACATATATGTGTGTGTATATGAGATAGTGCTTAGAAAAGTGTCACACATATAGTAAGTATATGTAAATGCCAATTCTTGTGATATGCTGTATGACATGTCATTCACATTGAGGGGACCAGGAGTAGTGTTTGGAGAAGGGGGTCCACAAAAAATGGAGGAGGCCAGTCCAGGGATTGCAAAGACTTTTATTAGCAGAGAAAGGAAAGCAGAGTGGAGTCTGACCTGGAGCCAGCTCAGCTTTTACACATCAACAGGCTTTTATTATCTTGTATCAATAGGCTTGGGAAAGGCAGGTTGTCAGAGGAAGTCATCCCTTCTGCAGAGGAATTAATATTTGCACTCAGAGAAAATCTAGGAGTTACTTCCTTAACTGGCTGCCAGCTGGGGCCAGAAAAAAAGTTACTGTTTTGTTGTTTCCCAGGAACAGGGGCCTTGAAGCATTCCCTGGTTTGCTGTGATGATGAGGTTTGGTTTATGACCTGGTTTTTCCCACAAGCTTCTCCCACAATGGCTGTACTCTTGTCAGGACCATGAGGATTTCTTTCCTACCCATACTAACAAGGGAGTCTGCGAATGAAAGTATCTGGCCTTTTTAGCCTCTACCTTAGAAGGCAGGCTATGGTATCAAAGAAGAAATGGAAATAAAAAGGCCTTTCCATAGTCCACCAACAATGGACATCACTACATATAGGGTATTTTAAAGAGTCCTTGGCAAACAGTAATTTCCAGTGAATAATTTATATTATTTGTAATAATATTTTGCCCTCATCAAATGATATAATACTCTGAAATAAATGAGTATTTAATAAATAAATCTCCAAATCCTACAATATTAATTAATGTGCTTCTCTGTTCTGTGACCAGCCACCTTCCTACACTGCCCTACAGATGCTGGAGACTCAAGTGACTACAACTTAATGGCAGGAGATGAAGCCAGACATAAAATCCATTCTGGGCAGAAACTTCCTCCCACTGTGGTGATGTCTCACCACAGGTAATGAATCTGCCACACTGACCCCTACATTGCAAGAATAAATTGCCCCCAACAGTATCCAGTGTAGGGAGAAATAGAGCAGACTTCTCTGTTAGTCGTCTTATCTGTGTTGATCTGTGTACTCAATTGAAGGTCTAAATTTTTCTTTTTCTCACTATCTAGGTTGCTTGCTCAACAAATTTCTGATCCATGACTCAGACTCCAGAGCATCAGACTATTGTCTAGAGCCTCTGACTCTGATTAGTTAATTTCATTGAACTATTTTATTCATGTAAAAGAAAAAAATAGCTTGCTAAGGAGAAAAGAATACTTGGTAATCTACAGTTATTAATTCTAGCCATTTCTGGATCATAAATGAAATCTGTGATTAGATAAGTCATTAGTTCTCTATTTATGTGCAAAATCCTGGGCCTGAACCTGATGAGAAAAAAAGGTTTTTTACCTAAAATTTTAATCTCTTAAGTAGGTTATACTCTTAAATTCTGTAAAGGTCTGAAAAGTTCAGAAACTGTCAGCAGAACTATGTGTGTCCTGATTACTTATCAGATAATTTATCTTAAAACATCTGGTCCTACATTTTTTAAACAGTGAAAAAATTCAAATTAGTAATATCCAGATGATATTAATAATAAAAATTAAATCCTTATATTCCTAGATTTCTGCATCACTATAAATTATTCAAAATCTGTTTAACTTTATAATTGTTGAACAAAACATTTGAATGTTCCCTCAACAGGGAGGAAATCAAGCAAATCTTCAGGCAATCAATGACAATCATTATAAATATAGAACATCCCAACTCTTGTACTACTATGAAGGGTGATTTTTAGATGTACACAGGATCAAAAATTTCTGCCTCAACCCCCTGTCAAAGTGAATTTAATCCCACCACTAAGCCCACTTCTCTTGACCTTAAAGACTTCTCTAAAAAATAAATAAATAAATAAATAAACAAATAAATATTTCTCTAGTATATAAAAGTTGAAAATATAAAGGCAACTCTTTGTTAACTTTTTTTTTTTAATTGTTGGGGATTCATAGAGGGTACAAGAAACCAGGTTATACTGATTGCATTTATTAGGTAAAGACCCTCTTACAATCGTGTCTTGCCCCCAAAAGGTGTGGCACACACTAAAACCCCACCCCCTCACTCCTTCCTCTTTGTTAACTTCTAATAAAGTCATGGCTCATATGAGGTCATGAAGAAAGAGTTTAGTAGGAAGGGAGTACAGATGTTACATGTACAGCTTATCTCTTAAGATAAGCTAACTGTGATTATCAACTAGAGATGCTAGAAAGCGCCTGACTCAAAAAAATGGGCATGGTGTGATTGAGGGTCTTGAGTGAAGCATCAGATATGGACAAAGAGAACAGTGACAGAGAGCAGGTGCGCTGTACCAAACTTTAGCTACTTTATGATTGTGCTGAGCAACAAGTCTCCTAATATCCCATTGAGACCAGATGCCAAAGCTAGCATCTCCTAAAGGGGCTATTGTTTTAATTATTATGATGAAACATTTAAGTTCATTCATTAACATTGTTGTTACCTTTCTTCCCTTTCACTCTCAAAGAGAAATTATAGTCCCTGGGAAGTTAATGACCTCTGGCTCTGCACCTGCCTTCAATTAATACAAAAGCAGTAGGTGAAAAATATGTTTGGATTCATAAAAATCCTCCAGAGGCAAGCTGATGTCCTCATGAAACATGAAACTTTAGTAGAGTTCTGAGCTGTGGAATTGTACTCCCTTTTGGATTGTCAACAAAGCCAAGGCCTCTGGCAGTTCAGATTATTCCCTCGCCCAAGGGGCTGAATAAGTTAGAAAAGTTGAAAAGTTAAAAGTAACTCTGAAAAGTTACTGCAAACAAAATAGCATTTCAGGCTTACTTAGGTAGCAAATTGAGCTCAATTACAAGCAGTAAAAGTAAAAATAAAACTTCAGATTTCCCAGAATATTTTATTTTTCAAAGCTTTTGGAAAAGATCTATCTAGAGTTACAAAAGAATTGCAAAATTAGCCCTCAGCTTCTCTTTATGTTACTATCATCCAGAACAGTACAATATTTATCAAAATTAATAAATTTTCTTTGTTGTATTACTACTAACAAAATACAGAATTTATTTGAATTTCACAAGCTTTTCTATCATTTCTGTTTCAGAATCCAATCCAGAATTGCATGTTGGATTTAGTTGTCCTGTCTCCTTAGTCTCTTCCAATACATGACAGTTTCTTAGGTCTCTCTGTCCTTGTAACTCTGACACTTTTGAAGGGTGCTCATCAGTTATTTTATAGAATACCCCTCAAAATGGATTTGTATGAGGTTTTTTCATGAATAGACTGAGGTTTTGCATCATTGGGAAGGATGCCACAGAGATAATGTCCTCTTCTCAGAACACATCATATTAGGGGGTTCCTAATGTAGATATGTGCTTTTGGTAAACTTGGAGAGTTTGGAGAGTTTTGTCATCATTTTTATAGAGAAAAAAGAAAGACTTAATGAAAAACACATCAGATCACATTGCCTAGATGCAGGATATAACTCCAAAGTTCACAAACTTGCCAAAATTTACCATATTGTCCTCTTTACTGGGAACTATAGTGACATATAAAAATGTACCTTTTTATTTTTTCATTTGTACTTCCTCTGCTAAGATCCATCTCTGAGGAGAAGGGGATAAAACTCTTACCCATTATTCATTTGTATGTTCTTTCAGACTTCTAGAGAAAAAATGTGGTTATAATTCAAGCAAAAATATTGGAAAGTTAAAATTTGTGGTCTCCTGTTATATTAAATATTGAACATCAGTGTCCTGTGTTCTCTCTTGAGCCAGATGTAAGTCTTCTGAAGGTCATAGACAAATACAATTTTGAGTATTGGACAAAAAAAATGAGGTGAATATGTATATCATTATCTTCATCATTGGATATGTGTATCTGGACATAGACTAAAAAAAGAAAATTCTCCAAAAAAAATTTCATTCAAAAATTTTCTAGAGAAAATGAGTCATAATCTTCAGATAATGACTGTGTTAAGCTCAGAAACAGGAAAAATGAGAATAAATTTTTCTTGCTCTATCTTATTCCCAAATCTCTCTATACCTAAATTCTATACCTGAGACAATTATGTATGTGTCCTTAGAAATATGTCACAAAAAATAGACTTCAAATTTTATTGGAAAGAATTCTAGTCAATATTATCCCAAAAATGGTAAATATTTGAGATGGGAGAAGTTGGAACTATTTTTTATTATAGAGAAAATCACTTCTATGATTGCTGAGTTAACAGCAATGAATTCTGAAGGTTACTACACCCCTCTCTGAATTTTCTGGTTACAATCCTTATCTTTTCTCTTGACCTCAACTGAAAACCCAGACTCATGAGGCCTCAATCCCTGCCCTCCTATTTTTGGAAAATGGCAAAGTCAATCATGTCAAAGATTTTTTACAAGAGAAAACAACTTTTCCTTTCTGGAAGACAAACCCTCCACCATGCTTTATGAGGCATATACCAGCCCCAAGCCACAGACAGGTCAGGGTTTGCATGGGCAGCATTAAAAAGCTAAATATGTGATACAGTAAATATAAAATTGTTTTCAATTAATCTCCATCTGCTTTTATATTTACTCATAACAGGATAGATAGAATAAGCTAATATATGAGTCTGCTATGAATACACCATCCCATATTAAGAAGTTTCAAATCACTCACAGGTTTTTCTTCCATTTTGATATAACTATCAGTGAGTCGTGTGATTATACTATTCTTTGTGGGGGAAAGGTCTGAAAAATCCCTCTTCACAATATGCTGATGGTCTAATGTAACCAGCTCATTCTTTTCTCTGTACATTTGAAACTATCCCCAAAAATTTTAATGTATTTTAAAATTTATTTCTAATTTTTTTTTTCAGTCATGTCTTAAGTTTATTTACAAACATCCAGTATGCTATCAAGTTCAAGAATTTGATCCATTTTTCAAAGAGATCGCACCTCTTAAAATACTCTTCATATCTGTTAAATGGATGAATTAAAACATCTATACTTCTTAAGCAGTTGGTGTCTTACTGTAAAAAATGGTGCAGCAAATCCCAATCTAAACCACAGAGTCATCATAATCAGTAACTGCCTCTTATTTTCCGCCAAAAATGTCAAATTCTTCCTGGGGCCCTCTTCATAGTGGCACCTACAGACAGCACAGGTTGTGAACCCCCAGATGCTCTGTGCCAACATGGCAACTTTGGAAGCTCTGCAAAAGGTGCAGAGACTCCAGGTGGAAGAAATGGCAGCACCAGAATAGGAGGAAGAAGGAAGATGGCCACCTAGAGGCAGCTTCCACCACAGGCTCTTGTCCAGAAAGAGAGATACTGAACAGAAGTGGACTCAGTGAAGCAAAGATGGGTAGCTGAGTTAAGAAAGAAGATAGACCAGTGCACATCATCTCTGCTGAGGCAAACTGTGACTCCAAGAAAGAGGATCCAAGAAAACAAATTCCAGGTAAAAATCCCATAACCAAGAGGATGAGAGATCCCTCTCCCAAGTGGTAGGCTTACTGTAGTCTCTCTGCAAGTGAGGAGGGAACAAAAGACCTCCCATTTTACTGTATGGGAGACAGCCACTAAACACCAGGCCTCCTTCTCCAGGGAGGTCCCACTTGTGAGCCTAGGCATCATCCTGCTTGGCATAAAATTGAACAAACATTTTCCTTGCAATTCTGAACTTCCAGTCCACCCTTCCCCTCTCTCCTGATGGTCTGAAGGTCTGCTTCCTGGAGAGCCCAGAGTGTTTGGCAATTTCATTAGAGGCCTTGGCATTGTGTGGGCCACTAGACAACAGTGAGGAAACAGTGACTGGAGTGAAAGCAGGGTAGTGGTGGGGAGGAGAAACATGTAGGAGAGAGAGATGGCCACAACACTGTATGGCAAGCAGAGGCACTGACACCACTGTTCTAACTTTGGCAGGCATTTTCTGAATCAGTGGCTCACCAGAGAAGACCAGGTTCCATCCCCTCAGGTTTGCAGGGGTCAGAACTGCTTGTGGATTTCCATATCAGGCTTCTAGGGACCCTTTGAACTCTTTGCTGAGCAGTGATTTTGCTGCCCAGGACAATCTGACTAGAACTCTTGACATGGGCTGTCCATCAAAGGACCCTCTGAGGTTGAAAAGTGGTTGTTTTGTAGTACAAAAGGACAGATTCTCCTCCTCCAGTTATCAGTTGTGGGGGGCAGGGTGCCACAATTTCTTGTATCTCTCCCCAGCTGAGATTTCAGCTTACCACTGTGATTCATTAGGATTAGGTAGAGGCTGGCTGACTTCAAGAGAGAGCCAGCTTGCACTGTCTCATAAAGCAGGTTCTCAGAGTCTCTGGAAGCTGCTCTGAAAGAGACCTTTGGAAGGCTATAGGAGAAAAGCCACAATCACAAGCCCCAACTCATTAGTAAGGGGCTGGTTCACCCCCTCTTCCTTGGGCCCCCTACCAGTTTTAATTGCCAAATTGCAGAAAATACTCATGGGCTGGAACCAGTAGAAGAACTCTGGCAACATGAATAATCAGAGTAGATCAACTTCCCCAAGGAATGACGATACAACAGAAGATGCCATTCATAGACAAATGGATGAATTCTCAGAAATAGAATTCAGAATATGGATGGTAAATAGGATGAATAGAATAGCAGAAAAGAAGGAAATAGAAATCCAAAGAGTAGTTCAAACATTGCCTCAAGAAATTAATGAATTCAAGGACAAAGTAACCAAGGATATGGACATAATGAGAAAAGATATAGCAAAGCTCAAGGAAGTGAAAACGTTATTCAAGGAACTCTGAAATACAGCAGAATCTATTAGTAATAGAGTTGATCAGGGAGAAGAAAGGATCTCAGAAATTGAAGACAAGACTTTTGAACAATTCCAAGCATTCAAAGAGGCAAAAAAAGGAAAACAAAAACAGAACACTCCCTGAGAGAACTATGGGATCATTGCAAAAGATCAAACAGCCAACTTATAGAAGGAGAAAAGGATAGTCCTAAAGGCACAGATGCTCTATTCCAAGATATTATGGATGAGAATGCCCACACACTGCAAGAGATACAGAAATTCAAATGTTAAATAGTTTCAGAACCCCATCAAGACTCAATACAAATAAAGCATATCCTTGACACATTGTAATTAATTTTACTGAAGGTAATATGGAGAAAATACTACAAGCAGCCAGACATAAGAAAAGCATAACCTTAAAAAAAGAGAAATATTAGAATGTCTGCAGATCTTTTAGCTGAAACTTTTCAAGCTAGAAGATGATAGTCATTGACCTTCAATCTTCTAAAACAAAGCAACTTTCAGCTCAGGATCCTATATCCAGCTAAATTGAGTTTCATTTGTGATGGTGAAATCAAATACTTATATACACATGTTGAGGAAATTTACCATAACTAAACCAGCTCTCTAGGAAATACTCAGACCCATTTTCCATAATAACCAGCACAATGGTCTACCACTAAAGTAAACTCACTCAGAACTTACTGAACAAAACCTAACTTTTGTAATGGTGAAAAGATTAAAAATATGCCCTGGTCCTTTGAAAAACAAAATGGCCAGAACACTAACATACCTATCAATTCCCTCAATTAATGTTAATGGCTTAAATTGTCCTCTAAAGAGGCACAGGTTGGCTGACCACATACAAAAACTTAGGTATTTGTTGCCTACAAGAGACTCATCATACTTCAAAGGATAAAAATAGACTCAGGGTGTAGGGATGGACATCTATAATACAGGCAAATGAAAATAGGGAAAAAGCAGGAGTTGCCATTTAATTTAAGATACAATAGGATTTAAACCAACAAAGATAAAGAAAGACAAGAATGGACACTACATATTTGTCAAAGGAAACATTTGTCATGAAGAGATTTCAATAATTAACATTTATGCACCCTACCTAAATGCTCCTCAATTTATAAAGCAAACCCTAATGGATATGAACAATTTGCTATCTCCCTGCACTATAATAGTTGGAGATTTTAACATTCCTTTGTCAGTTCTGGATAGACCCTCCAAGAAGAAACTAAACAAAGAAATAATTGACTTAATCTTGACTCTACAACAAATGGACTTAACAGACATCTACAGAACATTTCATCCTAATAAAACTGAATACACATATTTCTCATCAGCCCATGGATCATTCTCCAAAATTGATCATATCCTAGGATACAAGTCTAATGTTAGCAAATTTAAAATAATACAAATTATTCCTTGTATCTTCTTGGACCATCATGGAATAAAAGTTGAACTCCACAGCAACAGAAATCTTCATATTGAAACAAAGTCATGGAAACTAAATAACTTCAGGCTCAATGATAGCTGGGTCAAAGACAAGATTAACAAGGAAATAATCAATTTTGGGAACAAAATTATAATTAACACACAAAGTATCAAAACCTGTTAGATACTGTGAAGGCAGCCCTAACAGGGAAATTTTTAGCATTAGAAGCCTTCATCAATAAAACAGAAAGACAGGAAGTCAGCAACATAATTGGCCATCTGAAGCAACTGGAAAAGGAAGAATAATCCAACCCCAAACCCAGCAGAAGAAAAGAAATAACCAAAATTATAGCATAAATAAATGAAATTGAAAACAAAAGCATCATTCAGAAGATCAATGAAACAAAAAGTTTGTTCTTTGAAAAAATTAATAAAATTGATAAACCCTTGGCTAGCCTAACCAGAAACAAAAAATTAAAATCACTAAGAACATCAATCAGAAATAATAAAGGAGAAATAACAGTAGATACCATAAAAAAATTTTTAAATTCTCAATGACTACTACAAAAAAACTCTATTCTCAGAAATATGAAAATCTGGAGGAATTGGATCAATACCTCGAAGAACACCATCTTCCTAGACTCAACCAGAAAGAATTATAAATTTTGAATAGACCTACATCAAGCACTGAAATAGCATCAACTATACAAAATCTCCCAAAAAAGAAAAGTCTAGGACCAGATGGCTTCACATCAGAATTCTACTAAACCTTCAAAAAAGAACTAGTAGCTATATTACATAACCTTTTCCAAAACACCCTAACACATTCTATAAAGCAAATATCACCTTGATCCCAAAAGCAGGAAAGGACCCAACAAAGAAAGAAAACTATAGACCAATATCACTAATGAATATTGATTCAAAAATATTCAAAAAGATCTTAGCAAACAGAATTCAACAACATCTCAAAAAAGTTATACACCATGATCAAGTTGGTTTTATTCCAGGGTTACAAGATTGGTTCAACATACATAGTCTATAAATATAATACACCACATAAATAAAATAAAAAAACAAAGACCACATGATTTTATCAATTGATGCAGAAAAAACCTTTGATAATATCCAACATCCTTTCATGATTAGAACACTTAAGAAAATAGGCTTAGATGGGATGTTTCTTAAACTGATAGAGGCCATTTACAAGAAACCTACAGCCAGTATCATATTGAATGAAGTAAAAGTGAAAACATTTCCACTCAGATATGGAACTAGACAAGGATGCCCACTGTCACCACTGCTATTCAACATAGTAATGGAAGTCCTAGCCATCTCAATCAGTCAAGAGAAGGGATCAAGGGTACTCAAATGGGGTCAGAGAAAATCAAACTCTCACTCTTCATGGATGACATGTTCTTATACCTAGAAAACCCCAACTACAAACTCTTAGAAGTGATCAAGGAATATAGCAGTGTCTCAGGATACAAAATCAATACTTACCAATTAGTACCTTTTATATATGCCAACAATAGTCAAGCTAAAAATATAGTTGAGAACACTATCCATTTACAGTAGTGCCAAAAAAGATGAAACACCTGGGAATTAATCTAAGAAAGTATGTGAAAGATCTATATGATGAGAATTATGAAACCCTGAGAAGAAGCTGAAGATGTTAACAAATGGAAAAATATACCATGCTCATGGCTGAAAAGAATCAACATTATTAAAATGTCCATACTACCTACCCAAAGCAATCTGTAGATTTAATGTAATCCCTTTCAAACCACCAATATTATACTTCAAATAACTAAAAAAAAAATAGTACTTAATTTTATATGCAATCGGAAAAAAACTTCAAATAGCCAATATATTACTTAGAAATATAAACAAATCAGGAGACATCATGTTACCTGACTTCAGGTTATACAAAAAATCTTTAGTGATCAAAACAGCATGGTATTTGCACAAAAATAGAGATGTAGATATATGGAAAAGAACAGAAAATCTAGAGATGAACCCAGCCACATATCATCTTTTATAAGCCTTAAAAAAATAATAACTTGGGGAAAAGATTCCCTATTTAACAAATGCTGCTGGGAGAACTGGCTAGCGACCTGTAGAAGACTGAAACTGGAGCCTCACCTTTCACCACTAACAAAAATAGATTCTCACTGGATAAAAGACTTAAATATAAGACATGAAAATATAAAAGTACTAGAAGAGAGTACAGGGAAAATGCTTGAAGACATTGGCCTGAGAAAATATTTTATGAGAGGACTCCCTTTGAAATTGAAGCAACACCAAAAATACATTACTGGGATCTGATCAAGCTGAAAAGATTAGGGCACTGCAAGTAAAGCAAACAGACAGCCTTCAGAACAGGAGAAGATTTTTGCAGGTTATGATTCTGACAAAGGTCTGATAACTAGAATCTACAGAGAACTCAAATTAATCAATAAGAAAAGAAAAAACAACCCACTTTCTCTTCTCTTAAGATTACAAGTGAATGGAAAAAAAAAAAAAAAAAGAAAAAAGAAAAAAGAAAAAATGCTCATCATCTTTAAGCATCAGAGAAATGCAAATCAAAACCCCTTTGAGATATCATCTAATTCCAGTAAGATTAGCCTAAATAACAAAATCCCAAAACTACAGATGTTGGCATGGATGCGGAGAGAAGGGAACACTTCTACACACTAGTGGAATTGCAAACTAATACAAAAAAGTATGGAGAATTCTCCATGAACTAAAAGTAGATCTACCATTCGATCCTGCAGTTCCTCTACCAGATATATACCCAGATGATCAAACATTATTTTACAACAAAGACATTTGCACCAGAATGTTTATTGCAGCCCAATTTATAATTGACAAGTCATGGAAACAGCCCAAATGCCCATCAACACATGAATGGATTAACAAATTTGGTATATGTACACCACAGAATACTATGCAGCCATAAAAAAAAAAAAAAGATGGAGTCTTTACAACTTTTGTTTACCTAGATGGAGCTGGAACATATTCTTCTTAGTAAAGTATCTCAAGAATAGGATAAAAGTTATCCAATATACTCAATACTATTATGAAACCAACATACAATCACTTGCACATTCATATGAATGATAAAACACAAATAGAGTCCAGAAAGGGGATGGGAGAGAAGGGAGAGGGGTGGAGAGGAGAGGGCGAGTGGAGGAGGTATTTGATTGGATCTCATCTAATGTGCACAATGCATGGGTACATTTCAAAACAACTAAGAGTATATTATAAATGTCTTACCACAAAAAATAAGTGAGGTGATGATTATGTTAATCAGTTTGATTTAAGCATTCCACACTGTATATCAAATCATCACATTGTACCCCATAATGGTATACAGTCATGTTTTAATAAAAATTAAATTAAAAAGAAATGGCAGCACCTATTTCTAATATTTTTAAACAATGTGAAAGAGGAGACAGATGAAGTAGCTACAAAATTTCAGTGGATCACTATGACAGATTAAGTTGTTCAGCTGTCCCACCAGCTCCTCAAACTGCTGGAAGGACCACAACAGACTTGTTCAATTTGTCCTAACCTGGATTTTAAAATCTAATGATTTTAAGAAAGGATATAGGCTTGGCACCTGTGTCTCAAGAAGCTAAGGTGCCAGCCACATACACCTGAGCTGGCAGGCTTGAATCCAGCCTGGCCCCGCCAAACAACAATGATGGCTGCAATCAAAAAATAGCCAGGCATTGTGACGGGCGCCTGTAGTCCCAGCTACTTGGGAGGTGGAGGCAGGAGAATCGCTTGAGCCCAGGAGTTGGAGGTTGCTTTGAGCTGTGATACCACAGCACTCTACCCAGGGTGACAGAACAGTTCAAAGTAAAGGAGAGGATCATGAAGAGAGAGAGAGAGGTGGATCAGGGTCTGTTGGCACAATCTCAAAAGTAGAAGACACAGGTGCATGCATCCATATGGGAGACATGGTCTGGGGATGATGAAGAAATATTATTGGGATTTCTGGACATTGGTACTCAATGTACTGTCATGCCTAAACCTGCCCAGGAAAAGTGAAGGGGCAATAAAATTAAATTATCAAAACTTATAGGTAAAAGTACAGCTTGAAAGTAGGTATAGGTAATCCCTCAGTATCCATGAGGAATTGGTTCCAGGAACCTCTTTGGCTAACAAAATCCGTGCATGCTTAAGTCCCTTATATACGTGTCACAGTATGGTATTTATAAGTCAAAGTAAGATTTTTTTTTTTTGCCTTACTCCTGACAGAATGAATTATGAGAATTGATGAGATATCTGAATGGAGGACCCATTCTCCTTATCCAAACCATTGGAAAAAAAGTGTGCAAATCTACTCTTCAGCCTATTTTAGCTGGGCCTATTGGATGGGAACCTTTAGAATTGTCTACGTACATTCAAATGGTTATGCTAAAACAATACAGGATGGGGGGAAGATTTTAATTTTAATTAAAGATCAGTTAGATGCAAGCATGTTAGTGCCCACAAATTCCTTGTTTAACACTCTTGTATGGCCTGTAAAAAAAGTCGGTGGATCCTGGAGATTACTAGTATGTTATAAAGGACTGAGTAAAGTGATACCTGCAATAACAGGTGGTATCACGATTCAAACTTTGCAAAAAGCTAATGGAGAATAATATTCTGTAGTCTAATTGCATAAAGCTTTATTTTCTATCTCTATTTAGGAAGGAAATAAAAGCTGATGGGCATCTGTGTGGGAAAAACTGCAATATACATTTACTATTCACTAGTCCCATAGGTTATTTAAATTCTCCATCTTATTGTCACACCTAGTGAGGAGAGACTTAAATATGATCTGGTTGTTAAGTAATATTATTCATCACATGGATGATTTATTAATAATGGAGTCTGAACACCTAGCTAAGATTGAATTACTGCATAATACTTGTTAATCATATGAGGCTGATTAACCCAACTAAAATACAGGGCCCAAGACTAACCATAAAATTCCTAGGCATTCACTTGGATGGGGGTGAATAGAAACATCTCTCAGGAAACGCCTCTTCCAGTTCCAAAATCAAAGCAAGAGGTGCCAAGATTGTGGGGTTGTTAAGGTGGTGGAGAAATTATACTCCCATTCATGAAATTAACAAAATTAAAAGGTGAATTTGAATAAAAATAAGACCTTTTGAAGACTAAAAACCCACTGTAAAGCCCTTTAGGGCCTCTGGCACCCCAAACTCAAAATATTTTGAAAGCTTCTGCAAAAGGCAGCTAATCATGCTGACTGGAAACTAGAGACGTTGGTAAAAGCTTGCCACCTAGTGGTTACTTGTGATTTTAGACTAGAAAGCTATCTAGCATCTATTTAAAAGTAAATTAGCAAAAGTTGTAAATAAAAATTCATCGAAGGGGAAATAAAATTAGAAATAAAGATAAAATGGATAATCTCACTAGAAATCAAAAACACAACATTGGGAAAGTATCAAATAATCAGTTTGCACCTAAAACTTTAGATAGATGGTAAAGCCAGCACATGAAATATGTTCCAATATAAAGTTTATAGGTGTAAAAATTGAAACAATTGCTTGTAAAACAGTATTATAATTCCTATGGAAACTGAAAAAAAAGTTCTACTTTTCGAATCAATCATGTAAACTGCATCCAAAAAATTATGTCACATAATTATGTCACAGAAATAATTTTTAAAAGAATACATCTATGTTCACGAAGGTATTGGGATTCACATTATTTAAAACTGTAATGAAAGTATAAATGGCTGAGTGTGGTGGCTTACATCTGTAATTCTAGCACCCTTGGAAGGCTCAGGTGGGAGGTTCACTTCAGTTCACAAGTTCAAGACCAGCCTGAGCAAGATCAAAACCCTGTCTCTACCAAAAATAGAAAATTAGCCTGGCTGGGTGGCCTAAGTGCACCTATAGTACCAGCTACTTTGGAGGCTGAGGCAAGAGGATTGTATGAGCCAGGAGCCTGAGGGAGCTATGAGCTAGGCTGACAAGATGGCACTCTAGCCTGGGCAACAGAGTGAGACTGTCTCAAAAAAAATAAAAAAGTATAAGTGTGTGCATGTGTGTGTGTGTTTGTTTTCTGCCTGTAGTTCTTTAAATTAATCTGACTCCACCAAGATGCTACACACTCATTTCCTAATGTAGATTGGCTGAGCATTCCCCAAGGCAATTTAAGGCAGTTTCCTTGGACTTGATTTTACTCTAATATTATCTTCGTCTGAATATAAGTGACTGGTTCTAGTCTCTGTCTCTGGCCTTGTGGTCGTTCTCATGTTGTTCCATATTCAAGGTTGTTTTGTTCTTGCCACTGTTCTCTAAGTGCCCAGTTCAATCAGTACTTCTTCCACACAGCCTTCCCAGTATGATTTAGTCTACATGTATTTTGCCTTTAGCAATTTTTGACAGCATGAAAATGTAAAATCTAGATAGAATATATTGGCTGGTTTGACTGTTCGCGTTTAATAATCTTTTCAGAATTATATATCTAAGTTAACTAACATAGTTCTCATACTGTCTTTAAAAAATTTTCTCCAATGTTATACACATGCTAAACTCAGCAAATATCATGACCTATTGACAAGCTCATTATGTTAACAGCTAACTTTGCAGTGAGTTGATGTTAATATCTAAGAAGGGAGGGAGAAAGGTTCTATCCCTTTTCACTATTTTAATGATTAGTGACCTCCTGTATATAGGATACTTGAATGGGCTTTACTTTCTTCTGTCCTAAAAGATCAGATTCCCATATTTAAATGTTTCTTAGCAGCATAAGACTTAGAAATAGGATATGTAAGTTTTAATCACAGCAGAAGGCTTACAAAGTCCTTAAAGAATCATTTCCTTATTTAAAAAATGAAAATAAAAATGCCTGCTTCACGGAGAGTTTGTGAAGGATATTAAGTCAAATAATCTGTGAAAGCCTTTCACATCTACTTGAGGCCTAGTCTGTCAAATAGAAGGTGTGTTCAATGGGTATAATTTGAATGTGTTTTAAAATGGTTTGGAAGGGATACAGAAGAAAAAGAATGTGTTGAATGTAAGTTAAGTGACCTAATAAAAAAGCCTACTTCAAATGTATTTGTTTTTGTTTGTTTTTTTGTGAGGTTTTTGTTTCTGGTCCCTATCTTAAACATTGTTATTGTTAAAGTTTAAGCCTTTTTAATTTTGTGAAGGCAAAAAGTGGAAGCCTAATGAACATATGTATATGCGAAAATAAAAAAAAAATAAAAAAAGCCTACGTCTAAAGTCCATGAGTGAACCTATGTTCAGTTTAACTATAAAGTAGTAAGAACATCTGCATGGGTAATGGGGGAACAAAGAAAAATTATTGAAATTTCATTATCCTTAGCTTCAATTCCTTTAGGTTAGATGCTGTTTTTATATGCTTGTGGCCTTACTGGTTCTGTGTTGCTCAAGGTCACTGGAAGTCTTTTTTTTTTTTTTTTTTTTTGAAGCACTAGCTTGCAAGAGGTGGGCTAACCAGAGGTGCAGGAGAGCCCTGAGTTCCCCCTTCAATGGCCATTTATTAAGGTTATACACAACAGGTGTGGAGAGTTAAAGTAATGACATACAGGGGCTGCATGGGTAAGCACTCCACTGCCGGGAGCCTTATTCATGGGTTACTGCAAAAGTTTTGAGACAGATTTCACTTCCAAGAACCCCAGTCAATAGCATCCTTTCTGATTCACCTGTACAAGTTTCAATTTGCTGGGCTTATTGGTGTTGCTGGAAGGACTTCATTTGTTTCTGTCTGGGTGGGTTTTACATTTTTTGATTTTTACATATCTCAGAACTTTCATAATGACCTATATTTTAGGTTATCCTCCTTAATAGATCTCCTTCTATCAAAAGCCTATCATTTATTCTGGATCAAGTTCAAATCTTACTTCTTTCATGAAATCACAACTTACTATGCCAATCTCCTTTTTCTTTGCACTCAAAATAATTTCTTTTCTGCTTCTTTGGAAACTTGCAGTATCATATAATGGGGAGAAAATATTTGAAATAAAGCAGAAAATTTATGTTTAAATTTTGCTTCTATCATGTAATAGCTATATAGCCTGGCCTCTTGTCTACTTTGATTATAAGTAAGCTGTTGAACTACCTTCAATATTCTTTTTGTATTTCTGACTTAGTAATCACTAATATCCTGGCTGATTTTTTAAGAATCCAGAGAAGAAAAGAAACTAAAACTTCTTATGTAACTATTGTCAACTGTTTCTTACATTTATCTTTTATAAGTAAAGAGTACAAGTTCAATATCATTTTATACCAGTCTCCCTTATCTATAACCTTGAAGAAAGGAAGTTCTACATGTCAGTGCTTACTGAATCCTGCCTCAGCAAAACTTCTCTGGCTTCTGGGTTTCTGCATCAGCCCCTCAGCTCCAGTTGAATAGATAGCCATCCAAAATGGAAACAGAATTATTCTATTAACAGCAAGAAAAGTAATTTATCGAAAGGGGTGTTTTTATAATGATAGAATCATAAGGAGTTGGAAGAATATGTATGACCAAAGATTTATTTTCTGTGTGAAAACTCTAACTCCCAGAAAGATGAAGTCATTTTACTCAATGTGTCCCAGAAGCCTCTAGAACAGTTGTTCTCAATCTTCCTAATGCTGCAACCCTTTAATACAGTTCCTGTGGGTTGCAACCCACAGGTTGAGAACTATTGCTCTACAATATAGAAAATAAAGGCTACCTGAGTTGAATCAGAGAAATTTCAGATACTCTGTGATATTAGCCAAAAAATTTAAATTCTCTAAGGTTTGTTGTTTTTAATTTCAGATTAATATAAGGGTACATTATACGAGATTGGGTTACATTATTTGCATTTGTCAGCTAGCATCCAAGTTGTAGTTGAATCTTTCACTCCGTAGATGTGCCATATACCCCTACATAGTACTTAATAGTGGGGGCTTACTGAGCTCTTTTCCCTCCTTCCCCATTCCCTTCTCCCCAATTTTTGAATTTGATTGTGTTTTTCCACTCCTGTAGGCTGTGGTTGTTCATCTATTAGTTTCAGATTAGTATTGAGTGCATAAGGTGCTTGTTTTTCTATTCTTGAGACACTTTACTAAAGGAGAACATTCTTTAACTCCAGGTAAACATAAACGATGTAAAGTCTCCATCTTTTTGTGGCTGAACTATATTCCATGGTATATATACTGTAATCCATGGTGTACATGTATGTATATTCCATGGAATATAGTTATCACAGTTTATTAATCCATCCATGGGTTGATGGGCACTTGGGTTGTTTCTACATTTTTATAATTGTGAACTGAGCTGTTTGAACATTCAAGTGTAGATGCCCCTGTGATAAAATGATTTTTTTTTCTTCTGGATAGATACCAAGTAATGGGATTGTGGGATCAAATGGAAGGTTGGTTTTTAGTTCTTTGAGGATTCTCCATATTTCTTTCCAAAAAGGCTATATTAGTTTTCAGTCCCACCAATGGTATATTAAGTTTTCTCCCTTCTCTCTACAGCCATGAAACCATCTGAAGCTTTGGGACTTTGTAATGTGGGCTATTCTCACTGGGATTATGTGATAGCTTAAGGTCGTTTTGATTTGCATTTCTGTGATGATTAAGGACAATGGGCATTTTTCATTTTGTTTGGCCATTTGTCTATCTTCTTGGCAGAAGATTCTGTTCATGACTTTTGTCCAGTGATTAATTGGGTTGTTTGCTCCTTTCTTGTTGATTTGCTTGAGTTCTTTATAGATTATGTTTATTAGATCTTTGTCAGAGAAATAACATTCAAATATCTTCTCCCATTCTAAAGGCTGTCAATTTGCTTTGTTTATTGTGTCCTTAGCTGTACAAAAAGGCTTCATTTCTTAATCCATAAAATAAAACTAGTAATACCTTTCTAGAACAAAATAACTACTTGAATGTTAGTTTACTTACATCTGTCATGTGTATATCTGGCTATTGACAAGGGTTAGAAAATAATTTTTGTCTCATGATTTTTCTTTTTCTACTGTTGTTTTCAACTTTGCTGGGGTCCCACACCGGGGGCAGGTATCTGTGGAACTGGTATGACTGAAGAAATATAAAGTTAGGAACAATGATTTAAAAAGAGACAGAAGGCACAGAATACAATTTTCGAAGGTGGGAGCTTAGGAGACCACCACCTATTTGTGGGGTTCTGGCAAGTGGCCTAGAGCGTCTGTTCCATTCAGCTTTTATTCAAATCTCTTTGGTAAGCTGAGGGAAGGAACAAAGACACCAGCAGTTTCTCTGAGTGAGCATATCAGCTCCTATTGTTATTATTATTAACTTTAAGGATTTGAGCCAGTTTTGAGAATTCCAAAACTTGAGCCTTGTAAGGGGGCAGCCTCCTGTTGGAGTCACTCACGCAGTTTCCTAGGGAGGTGTTAAACTCTGCTAGTTCACTATGGAATAAAATGCCACTGGTGTTAATCCTCTGAGGAACTGGTAGGAGAGAGGCATTTTCCTCTCATCACCAACCACCACAGAGGATTTTCCTCTGCGATTAGGGATATAAATGCTCGCCTGTATCTTAGAGGTCAAGTTGTTCCATCGGTCTCTGCCCTAGTCAAATGTAAATCTCCACAATGGGTATTTGCTTTATCTGTTTAATGGGCAGGAAATGACCTAGATGATGTATCTTTTCTAGGTATTGCCACAGCCTCTTGTGTTTTTCCTCAGAGTGTTCACAGACTCAGCAGGGTTATTTGTGTAAGTTGTATTCCCAATAGGCCAGAGTTTCAGGAAAGGCCAGAAACTTGTTCACATAAGAAATTTAGCAATGGCTAGCTTAAAGGTAAACTAGCTGACTTTTCTTTGTTCCGACTCCTTCAGCTTACTTTTTAATTTTCCCTTTTTCTGGGGGTGCCCTCCCCTGCCAAGAATGGGGTCTTCAGCCTGCAAACTTAATTTATGCAAAAAGATAAATACTTCTTTTACTTTATCCGTATCCCATATTATATTTTAAAGGCATCTTTCCTCACTAAATTCACATTCTACTATCTCAAGAAGATTGAAAAGATACTTTTTTTACATTTAAATTATGTGTTTTCATGAGTGGAACATTAAAAAGTACAAGAAAAATCTATGTATGTTTTATTTTAAATAAATATTTTGTTGTTTTTTTCTCCCAGTTTATGAAATCATTTCCCAGCACCTTGAATTACAGTGGTTTGTGGAAGGAAATGTGATCAGAAGTCTCAATGACAATAATGCTCCATACGAAAGAAATAATAAATGATAATACAATACACCTGATTTGTATTTATCTTTCTTTTATTCATAGGGAAGTCTCTACAAAAGCAGAAATGTTTACAAGTTTATAGAAAATCCATTACTATGAGTCAGGTCATATTCAGTTCAGAAGTTATGCAGAAGAGAAAAGTAACCTGATTGAGAGGTTTTAACCTCTCAATTGACAGATTTTAACCAAAGGAATCTGAGTCAGTATATGCCAATGCAGGTTTCACTAGAGAAATCTTTATATACTACCAACTTACTTGTGTGGCTGACATTTCTACAGTTTCTTGGATTGGCTTTTTGATGCCTTACAGTAAATAGGACATATGAACTTTTTGTGTCTGTAATAGTGAAGGACGCCTCTGCTTAATCAGAGGACACAGGCCTGGAAGGAACAGGATATGCAATCATAGGACCTGATGGAAAGTGCTGTGGAGGACTGAAGCAAAGGGTGTTGCCCTGAAAGGCAAGGCCTGCACGTCCACAGGCATTAGAAAGGCATAGAGCAGAAACAGAAAGTCTCCATCTAAGGCTAAGAAAACAGTTTCTAACAAAGCAAACAGTGACAAGTGATGTATACTGCTGAAACAAACTTTAGCAACTTCATAATTGCACCTAAGAATAGGCCTCCTCTGAGAGTTTATTTAGCATTAGCTGAAAACTAATGCAAGAGTTGGTACTTCCCATAGGGCCTATAACTTTCATTATTATTGATGAAAACTCTTAATTATTTCATTAACTTTGCTCTCTTTTTTTCTCCCTTTCAACTTCAGAAAAAAATTATAGCCCTTCAAAAGTTACTCCCCTGTAGCTCTGCACCTGCCTCCAATTAGAACAGAACAGTGAATGAAAAATATGTTTGGATACACCAAAACCTCTAGAGGCAGGAAGCTGCCTTGAGCAAATAAGAGGCCTGGAGAGAGTTGTGAGTGGGAATTCCAACCTCTCCTCCCAAGCTTCAAGTCCTGTTTGGACAAGGCCTAAAGTTTCAAAATTGCTGCCTGGAGTTTAATGATGAATAAAGTCAAAAGGTCATAAAGTACAAGTTAAAGGCTAAAAACTTTGTCTCACTAAGCCAAAACCATGAATTCATTTAATAAATTCAGTTAAAAAGTTGTCAACCCAGTAGAAAATAAAGCCAAAAACAAAACTAGTCAAATACTTTTTAGACTGAATTATTCATCTTTATTGATTTGTAAGTTTATTCCAAACCAAAGAATCTGCCCAGGTACTATTATAATTGAACAATTCTTTAAACACGAATTGTTACAAACGCAAGTTCTCTTCCTCTTTGAGCAACAACAAGACTATTAAATAAGACAATCTATTTTCTCCCAATCCCTCAGAATATAAATTTGAAAAAAAAAACCTTGAGATTTTTAATTTGCTGCCCCCCCCCCAAAAAAAACTAGCCAAAATTTTCTGTACAAAACCAGATACAAAGAGAAACCTATTTAGTTTAAATTATTACTTGGCATAAATTAACTAAAATTTCACAATGGAGAAACATGGTTGAAGTCCTAATGACTAAGTAAATGCTTCCTTCAGTAATATAAGTGAAGAGTTCCCACAGAACTCATTCGTTTGTAGTGGCCAAATAACTAAAATTTCACTATTAGAAAACTAACTCTTAAGAAGAAAGTAATTATCTTTGGGAAAAGTATAATAGTGATCATTTCTGTTATGAAAGAAATCAGGGCACCACAAATATTAGTAACTGAGCATCTCAAAAAAAAAAAAAAAAAAAAAAAAGATAAGAGGGACTGAAAGGAAAAAAAAAAAGAAAAAAAATTATCTCTTTACACTTTGTCCAGAGTCCTGGAAACAACTTGTGGGCAAAGGAATGATGAACTCTTATGTATGGGGATTTGAAAATATTATTAAACCATATCTTGAAATTTTAGAAAGTAAAAAATTGTTTAAAAGCCATTCTGCTATAAGAGAGTTTTTCCGTAATAAATAATTGGAAGTTAGTAGCATTAATTATCATAACAAAAGGAAAATAAGAAAACAAAGAATTGTTTGGATGCAAACCTGACTTCTGAGGTGTCAGAAGCCTGCTGACCCAGCATTGTGCTTGTTAAAAGTCCATCGTGATCTGGTTGAGGATTCTTAAATAAACATAATTAAATGTTCATATTTGAAATATTTATATATAATCACCATGTCAAAGGAATGGTGAAAGCACAGAATGAGAAGGACTTATGAAAATACTTGGAAAGTTAAAAATCCCATAAAAACATAAGACGTATTGTTCTCAAAATTAATAATGATGATTAAATATATTAAGCCCTTACACAAACTACTTAATTTAATCCCATAACAACCTGATAAGAAATGCAACATTGTTAACCTTGTCTTAAAAGGAAAGGAACTGGCGGAGCGCGGTGGCTGCGAGAGCTGTGGCAAATGTCTCTGGGCGCCAGTCTGTGGCCAGGCAGCCAACCATGCTCAACTATGGCGCTTCTCTCCAGCAGACTGCGGAAGAAAGAATGGAAATGACTTCTGAAAAGTCCAAAGAGAGTGTATTCCTGGAACAAAACTGCACAGAAAAGTGGTTTTGAAGCTGCTGAAGCACTTATGTCAATGAGCTGCAGTTGGAAATCTGATTTTAAGAAATACATTTAAAGCAGACCTGTTACCCCAGTATCAGATATGTCACAGGAAGAGAATCTACTTCCTGGGACACCCGATTTTCACGCAATCCCAGCATTTTGTTTGACTCCATCTTACAGCCTCTCTGACTTTAAACCCTCTCAAGTATCCAATTTGATGGCACCAGCGACATCTACTGGACATTCAAATCACTTTCAGATACCGCCAAGCTACACATTACTGCACCTTTCACAGACGAAGGAAGGAGCCCAGTGTCTGCCCCCAAACTCCCCAAGGCTCAGGCAACAAGTGTTTGATTCGTCATACAGCGGATGCCCAGCTATGTAACCACCAATCCTGCCCAGTGAAAGCATCCTCAACTATCAGGACAATGCTTTTGGAAGGAGAACCTACCTAAATCTTGAGGCTGCAAGAAAAGACATACCATGTGCTGCTGTGTCACCAAATAGGTCCAAATGTGAGCGAAACACAGTGGCAGATGTTGATGAGAAAGCAAGTGCTGCACTTTATGACTTTTCTGTGGCTTCCTCAGAGACAGTCATCTGTAGGTCTCAACCAGCCCCCTCGTCCCCCCAATAGAAATCAGTGTTGGTCTCTCCACCTGCAGTATCCACAGGGTGTGTGCCACCTATGCCAGTCATCTGCCAGATGATTCCCCTCCCTGCACACAACACTGTTGAGACAACAGTCGTTCCCAGCACTCCACCCAGCCAGCCACCAGTTTGCCCATTTGTGGTGTTCATGGGCACTTAGGTGCCCAAAGGTACTGTCATGTTTGTGGTGTCCCAGCCCCTTGTGCAGACCCCAAAGCCTCCAGTGGTGAGCCCAAATGACACCAGACTCTCTCCCATTGCCCCTGCTCCTGGGTCTTCCCCTTCAGCAGCAAAAGTCACTCAGATTGACTCATCGAGCATAAGAAGTCACATCTGTAGCCACCCAGGATGTGGCAAGACATACTTTAAAAGTTCCCATCTGAAAGCTCACACAAGAACACATACAGGGGAAAAGACTTTCAGCTGTAGCTGGAAAGGTTGTGAAAGGAGGTTTGCCGGTTCTGATGAACTGTCCAGCACAGGCGAACCCACACAGGCAAGAAGAAATTTGCCTGTCCCATGTGTGACCGGCGGTTCATGAGGAGTGACCATTTGACCAAGCATGCCTGGCGCCATCTGTCAGCCAAGAAGCTACCAAACTGGCAAATGGAAGTGAGCAAATTAAAGGACATGGCTCTACCTCCAACCCCTGCTCCCACAGTGACAGCACGGAAACTGAAGAATCAGAACTAACTTTGGTCACAGCTGGGAGCCAGTGGTGATATAAAAACGTTTCCACTGTAAGTCTATGGTCCTCCAGTGAGGGCTTAAAGCAGAAGCCCCACAGCCTGGTGTGAAGGCCCAGCCTGGGGTTGATGACAAGAAGGGCTTTGGCCACAGGCAGGTCACAGAATGGCAGGTTTCATTTTTTATCACATAAGAGAGATGAGAAAGATTTTGTTTCTTTGAATATTTTTTGAAGGTTTCAGATGAGGTCAACACAGGTAGCACAGATTTTGAATTTATGTGCCAATTTGATACTTTACTTTTGCTGTATACTTGAGACCAACTTTTAAATGTGATTCTTGTAAAGCACTGGTTTCAAGAATATAGAGACTGGAAAGAAGCATTACGGTACAAAGATGGAGATGTAAAATCAGTTTGCATTATTACAAATATTATCATCTTTTTCTAGAGTTATCTTGTTTACTATTCCTGGTCTTTCCAGTCAGCTTTGTGGATACAGTTATTAAATATATCTAGAACTATCATTCTTACATTATTGTTAATATTTAGAATTAAAAGGCTGTATATTGCTAAGAGGGCCCAAAGAATTGTAATCCTCCTTAATTTAATTGCTTTGAAGTATAGCCACAATTTTCTTTTTGCAAGTTTAATAAATGACTATATCTAGGCATTTTATTATGCTTTGAACTTCAGTTTTCCTGCAGTTTCTTGTGTAGATTTGAAAATTGTATACAAATGTGTTTTCTGTAGATTCTAAGATACATTGCACTTTGTTTAGGACAAAAATCTGAAGATGAAAATATATATTGTAAGAAGGGATATCAAGAATTTTAGATAACTCCTTGAAAAAGATGGCTTATGTCAAGCAAGAAAAGAACAAGTGATCCCATCGCAGGCTGGGCAAAGGACTTAAAGAGAAATTTCTCTGAAGAAGACAGGCGCACGGCCTACAGACATATGAAAAAATGCTCATCATCTTTAATCCTCAGAGAAATATAGTTTTACTTTTTATTTAGGTGTCAAAGAATTGGAACCAAGTACAACATCGCCTTTGGAGTATAGCTTTTTGTATTTGACATAACACATTTGAGATTCACCCATGATTTTGTATTTGTCAGTGGAGTACTCCTTTCTATTTTTAATTATTATGGGCACATAATATTAATGGTTAATGTATCTTTATAGGGTACATGCAATGTTTTGGTACTGACATATACTATGAATTAAACAAGTTAAGGTAATTAGGGGTGTCCATCACATCAGGCGTTTGCTTATTTCTTTATTTATATATTAGGAACAACCCAATTCTACTCTTCATTATTTTAAACTATTCCCCAACTTATTGTTGATTATAGTCACTGTGTTGCGAAAGTGACTTTACCAAACGGTATTTTCAGAGTGGCCGTGTCATAGGTGATGTGTCTGACTCCCACGTGTTCTTCTCTTCTGAAGAGACCTGCCCTTACTTCTACTCTTCAAAATCATTCGAGTCGAGCTGGCGCCTGTGGCTCAGGGAGTAGGGCACCGGCCCCATATACCAAGGGTGACGGGTTCAAACCCTGCCCTGGCCAAGCTGCAACAAAATATAGCTGGGCGTTGTGGCGGGCACCTGTAGTCCAGCTACTTGAGAAGCTGGGGCAAGAGAATCGACTAAGCCCAAGAGCTGGAGGTTGCTGTGAGCTGTGATGCTGCCATGGCACTCTACCGAGGGTGATAAAGTGAGGCTCTGTCTCTCAAAAAAAATATTCAAGTCATAGTTCCCAAAACAATCTATATCCTCTTTTATTTCTAAATTCCTTTATTCACCCTCATAATGTGTATGAAATTGAACCATCTTCCAACATCTTGACAAAATGTTACATCAATAATCACAAAATTAAATTAAAAAGAGCCAATGTGTACTTCCTATGACAGCGAGACTTATTTCTCTTTCCACCCTACAGTACTTGCCCAAATAAATTGTTCACTTCCTATTTTTAAGCCTCGGGTTTGACTGCTCAAAGTTAAATAAAGCAGTCTCCATGGACTTTTCTACTTGGACGAGCACAACCAAATTGTAATTGTGCCCTTGTTGAGACTCACGGGGTGCTGCGTATTTATTCAAGAGCAAATGAATGCAAAACGCTTTCATTATTTCCAATCTTCAGTGGAGAAACAGCAGTGGCGGCAGCAGTTCTTTTGCTAGCAACGTTCGACTTGATCAAACTTAGAGATCTGAAAATAGATCTGCCATTCGATCCGGCAATTCCCCTGCTGGGCATATACCCAGAAGACCAAAAATCACACCTTAACAAAAATATCTGTACCAGAATGTTTGTCGCAGCCCTATTCATAATTGCTAAG
>CAUYPK010022717.1:0-20398 GCA_963574355.1 Loris lydekkerianus
GCGGCCCAACACCCAGCAGCACAGCCTGGACAGGCGGCCCAACACCCAGCAGCACAGCCTGGACAGGCGGCCCAACACCCAGCAGCACAGCCTGGACAGGCGGCCCAACACCCAGCAGCACAGCCTGGACAGGCGGCCCAACACCCAGCAGCACAGCCTACCTGCCCTGAGGTTGCGCCAGGTGGGGAGATAAGGCTTAGCTAACAGATGGCCCCTCCAGCACAGAGGACTTCATTCTCTTTTGCTGCACGTAGCTTTTCCCCATTTTGTTGTTCTGTGTTGAGGGAGAGGAGGGTACTTATAGGCAGGCAGAGCTCACAAGCTTAGGCTTGAAGACGCTCCCAGTGCTGAGCCATCATCTCAGTGACCTCACAAAGCAGCGTGTCGGGTCGCGTGCTGTGGGGCTGTGCTAACTACAGTGGGATCGATGGATGTGGAAACACAGGGGCTTGAGTGTCACAGCTGCCAGCCAGCTACACCACCAGCGTCTAGTGCCAGTGACAGTGACCATACGGGACATTAAAATGCTTGAACACAAGGATGGCTCAGGATCTGCGATGCACAGCCACCCAGTAACTAGTCACGGGTGTGCTTATGCTCTCCCTGATGCCGGGACTGTCCTGAAAACATTCTCAAAAGAAAGCATCAGGGTGGGCGGCGTCTGTGGCTCAGTGGGTAGGGTGCCGGCCCCATATACCGAGGGTGGCAGGTTCAAACCTGGACCCAGCCAAACTGTAACAAAAAAATAGTCAGGCGTTGTGGTGGGCGCCAGTAGTCCCAGCTACTTGGGAGGCTGAGGCAAGAGAATCACCTAAGCCCGGCAGTTGGAGGCTGCTATGAGCTGTGATGCCACAGCACTCTACTGAGGGAGAAAAAGTGAGACTCTGCCTCTACAAAAAAAAAAAAAAAAAGAAAGAAAGAAAGAAAAAGAAAAGAAAGCATCAAAAGGCATCATCCAGGGGACGTTTCAGAGCTCGCTTAGAACTTATTCTGTACTTTGGGCTTCCTATTTTTTTACTGCCACCATTTTCTCATGCTTGAGGTCTTTACGATTAATATGAGTCTTCAAGATGCTTACGGGAGCTTAAAAGAGCTATGAAAAGAGAAAAAAACAAAAATTGAAAAGCCAACCACTAGTGGTAGTGAAGGCTGAGTAGAATGCTGGTGAACAGCACGGTCACCAGACGCGAGGAAGTGCCTTCCAGGTATGCAGCTGAAGGCCAAGAAGCCCAGGTGTCCACCCGACTTAGGGCCTGCAGCTGCTCTCTCTCTCTCTCTCTCTTTTTTTTTTTTTTTGACTAGGGAAACCTTTACTGCTTACCAAACTGAGAAAGTGAATAAAGTTGTCCTTTTTATTTGCTAAAAATTACGAAAGATTCAATAACTGAAATAAAATGATCGTAAGTACTTCAGTATAAATTGTTCCATTTACTTAAGATTAATACTCACGTTACTTGTTATCCCCCAAACATTTTCTCTATAATCAATAAAATGCATAGAATTTGCAAGGTTTAGTAACAAAAGTGACGTGATTGACAGAAGGCATGAAAAACTTTGGGCTTGTGAAAAGAAGCACTGTTTCCCCATAAACTGGTCTCTTAATCTCTGGAGTCTTGGTTACAAAGTTACTTCTTCAAGTCCTGAATTACATGGACACCTGATGATGACTTTTTTTTCCTCTCAGTGGACTGTCTTCGTGAATTCTCAGTCACCCAAAGACTACTCCCAGGTTCACGACTCTGCAGCCATGATGAATTTTTGGCTATGATTTTTCTTATAATTTCATAATTATTTAACTTCATTAAAACTTGTTGCAGAGACATATTCTGAGAGAGAGAGGAGAAAAACCATTTGTATAAGTATAAATCCAGGGTAAGAATGGTTTTGAGATATAGAATTTGGTGGGGCTCAAGACCAGCTCGAGCTTTTCTGGCAGTTGAGGACTGTATGTTTTGGGGTCCCCTGAGGTGTCTGGACTAGGGTAACAGTCATCTTCTTTGTTCAGAGCAATGACCTCTGATCTTAGATTTGTGACACCCCTGGGTGTCTCCAGGTATCTCCCGAGGTGTTGTAAAATTCTCTCCATAGAACGACAAGCAAAATAACTTAAATTCACTAAATAAATATGCCAAACTTGTTTAGAGCATGGGCGAGGGCACAGGAATTAAACCAATTTATGAACTGACATAGTAAATATAGGAAATTAAACAAGATGAGATGGTGTGTGGTTTCGGATACCATTTTAGGGGAAAACCCTTTCAATTTTATTTACTAATGACTGAATAGCCCTGCCTGGCACCACAAACCCAGCTTGCAGCTCCTTCCTGACACTGGCACCCTAGAGCTGGCATCAAACATCTCCACACACAAAGATCTCTCGGAACAAACACACGCGGACCACAGACACTGGCAGGTGGACGTGGCTGAATTTATCAGCTGTTCCCTCAGCTTAGCTCTGACTTAAACTGTGTCCCTGAGATTGCAGGGAGTTACACATCACAGTCTGCAGTCACCAAGAGGCGGCAACTAGACCACCCCTGAGGGCTCACAGCAGGAAGCTGGATAACTGCCTAATACTTCACCCTAGCTTCCAAGTCACCAGTGAAATGTTACTTTGCCTCAGGCGTCACCTGTTCTTCACTCAGAACACCCACTTCAGTCATTTGATAAATCTGAACCTAGATTTCTTCAAGAGTCAGACATAGGCACTCACAGAAGAGATGACTGAAAAAAAAAAACAACACACATTTTCCACTGGAACAAGCCTGCCTTTTCCCTGGAGAACTCCATTTCACTGTTTACTTTTTATTCTTTATATCACTGCCTATTTAAATTTAGAGCCACATTTTACATGCCAGAGAGAAATTCCTTACTAAATAATTTTTATTTAACCCTTTAAGAACTTGGTTCATTGCTTTCCAAGAAGACAAGAAAGTTTCTTGCAAGCCTTTTTATACATAATTCAGAAGTTATCTGCAGAGTCAAACACCCAGCATTCAATGAGCAGGGAGAGAGGAAAGAGTCATGTACTTGCCTTATTTGTGGCAGTAGCACTGGATCCAGGGACCACGGGCACATTTGTCACTTGCACCGAAAGATAATTGTTATCTATGAGGGGCCAGGCCCCTTCCACTTTGCACGTCTGGAAGTGATCCTTGAAAGTTCTAAGGTGAGGGTCTCCAAACAAGCCACAGAAAAGGTAGTTGGGAGTATCCTGGTCCCCTCCCCTATGTTCTCTGACGCCTGCCAGGCTGTGGTAGTTACAAGGATCATGGGTCACTTCAGGGTTTGTAGAAGACGTGGGCCCATCCTTGGAACAATTCCTCTGGCTCATGAGGTCACTGATGCCCAGCACAGCCGAGTGGTACACCAGGTTCCCGCGGCAGGCTTTCGAAGTTCGCTGGGTGCAGCCAGCATAGGCTCGTAGGGCCTTGCAAAACTCAGAGTCAAAGCCCTCAGTGGCAGAGTTCAGGTGTGAGGTCAGAGCCACGAAGTCGGTGGTGCATTTCTGAATCCGGCACTGGGTCGGCTGTTGGCAGTCACCTGTGGGAAGGGTGGTAAGACCAAACATTTGAAAATGCTTCAAAACCTCCCTGAGCTACGTGTGGAAATGACGTTCTCCCCTGGGAACTGTTTGCTCTACATTCTAGACTCCTATTTTAAGAAACCTTTAGAAATAGGGCTGCCCTGTGCTCCCCTGCCTCTCAAATTAAGCACTGGGAGGAAGTCTGCACCTAATGAGCAAAGGTAAAACTTGAAGGCACACGAGCCTGCTATCAGTCTGGTGCTTGTAGTTAAAATGGCAAGGGAATAATAAAAATTTTTTTATCAATGTAGACAATTAGTCATAGATTTTGAGAAAGATTCTTCTACTCCAGCCAAAGACATGAAGTTTGTTTTGATTTTTAAAACTGTATGAGTAATTTGCTTCAGAAAGCATTGTAAAAGCAAAACCACGATTAAAGTCTCCACACCTCAGGAAGGGGTAAAATCCCAAATTATAGTATGATCAGTTAGAACACCTTCACCTGACTTACTTTTAGGGCTCCCAGGTAAGAAATAAAAAAAAAAAAAAAAAAAAAAAATCCATGTACTAACTCATTCTACATTTCTTGAGGCATTATTACCAACAAATTGTAATCGACACTATTTCCTAGTTTCTATGAAATGTAAATGTCCTTTTTAAAAACATAAAGTGATTCATTTGATGGGGCTACATATTTTCCTTAACATTCATCTCCGTTACACTGGGTAGCAGAGCACAGGTGAGACATAACTAAGAGGCCAAGGCCACGACCTTGAGAGTCTGCTGCGGAGACAGATGGTCCCAGTCATGCCTTTTTTTTTTTTAAAGAAAAAGAACCAGAGAACTATAAAGCACAGGATTCTTAGAACACACATAACTACTTTTCTCCTACAAGCAACAATTCACACAATCTTAATGATTTAACAATGCCACAATGAAGTAATGAAAATTCAAGCATGACTGCCCTATATTTGAAAAAACTCAATTTCCAAATGATGTTTTTGCCCCCAGCTTCTCCAAAAAAGCCTTATAAAACCTCTTAAAACACAAAAAACACAAACAAGAACTGTCAACAGGAAGTTAGCCACTGCTCTATCAGTGTGGCATCCTGTTCCACAAAGAGGAAACGACAGACTTGCTACTTTTATCGTCAACCTCAGACTCTGTATCAAAGAACTGGAACACTTATTTGTGCCACTTGAAATTCTTGGTAGGTCTTTAAGCTACGGAGAAGCCTCTCGGTCTCTTCAAGTGTTAGACTTCTCATTTGAGAAATGAATTTGTTTTAAGATAAACTCTGCGATCCTCTCCAGGCAGGAGCTATCTTATGTACACTCTAGATAAAGGGAAAACTTCAGTGCAATAGATTATTAATGAATATATATTAGTTAAAGATGTAGATACAATAGACTTTAGGAGAATATTAAAATTTAGCCCTTCATTGACAAAAACTTGAAATTGACCTTTCAGTAGTAAAAGTCTTCTAATCTGAATGATGTGGGTTTGTTTCTGGGTTTACTCAGGAGAAAAGGGTGGGAGTGGACGACCTCTGAGGACTGTCACCAGGTTTAAATTTCAAACATCAAATAAGGAAATATTATAGTCTAGGCTTGGTATTTACTTTAAACCAAGTCAGAAAGCAGATTAACTTATTTTAATATTTTGGAGCTATGGATTTACAGCAATCACTAAATCACTTAAAAAAAAAATCACAAACTTTGGTTTGGCGCCTGGGGCTCAAGTGGCTAAAACGCCAGCCACATACACCTGGGTTGGTGGGTTCAAATCCAGCCCAGGCCGCCAAACAATGATGGCTGCAACAAAAAAATGGCTGGGCATTATGGCAGGCGCCTGTAGTTTCACTTGAGCCCAGGAATTGGAGGTTGCTGTGAGCTGTGATGCCACAGCACTCTACCCAGGGTGACAGCTTGAGGCTCTGTCTCAGAAAAAAAAAAAAAAAAAAAAAATCACAAACATGGGCGGAGCCTGTGGCTCAGTGAATGGGGTGCTTAACCCATATATTGAAGGTGGTGGGATTGAGCCATTGAGCTGGCCCTGGCCAAACTGCAACCAAAAAAAAAAAAAAAAAAAAAAAAAAATAGCCAGCGTTCTGGTGGGCGCCTGTAGTCCCAGCTACTTGGGAGGCTGAGGCAAGATAATCGCTTAAACCCAAGAGCTGGTGGTTGCTGTGATCTGCAACAGACACCACAGCACTCTACCAAGGGCGACAAAGTGAAACTTCGTCTCTTAAAAAAAAAATCACAAACACATCTTCATGTGTTCAATCTACTTTAGGTTTGCTCAGGCCAAATCTGATGAAGCAGCTCTGATATTTAAAGAATTTCTCTATCCAAAGCAGTTCAAGTCATTTTCAGCTATTTTTACTAAAAACAAAAAAAACCCAGAACGAAACAGAGATCAACCAACCAAAGACTCTAAAGGGTATTAAGACCATTTTACAGATGGGAAAATCAAGGCAACCAAAGTCCTCACCCTAGCGGAACCTTCACAGCTAGTATTAAGACAGGGTTGGTGCCTTTTCCCTGACAACAGAATCTGATGCCTGGAAAAAAAAGACAAGCAACTCTAGTATTATTCTTCTTTTCAAACCAGATTCACGGCAAACAGAAAGCAAAGAAATAAAGAGAGGCCCAGGAGCAGCTACACTAGACTACAGATGAGCCACAGCACACAGCCTCCAGCTAATCTGCAGTGGGTACTGGTTCCTTTTATGGCCTATACAATCTATCAGAGCATCTGTTTACTTATAATTATTTTAAATACTCATAAACTAACAAAAGTAAGAATATGGAAATGCAGATGGAACTGTTTAGAAGGGAAGTAAAATGTAGGTTCTCAGCCTCTTTCTGTACTTCCCTCCCACCCCTAACCTTTTCCTTTGTCATAGGAGCCAGGCACTGATTTGCTTTGAGAATTTACACAAAAAGCAGAACTCCTTGGGTTCCTCTGCCTGGGACAAGGTTTCGGACAGCCTTTTGTCATACAAAAGGGAGGGAGGAGGGCTAACTAGAGAGAAAAGCGTGTTTGGGTCAGCATTTTACAGACCCATAGCAGGCTCCTGTATAATGACTAATTTGTAGCATACACCCAGAAATAGCCAGGCTTCATGAATTTTTAATGGTAACACACACTTTGCCTGTTACAGGCGGTAAAATAAACCTCCTGTCAAGATGCCAAGACAATGCCTGGGGGGAAACAATCCTCAGGATGCATCCAGCAAGGCCAGGAAGCACATGTGTGAGCCCTGCCAGGCTGGACCTCTACCCAGGGCTGCCTTGGCACTCTTCATTTCCCAAGAGCAGAATTTAAAACTCAGCAGTTAGCAATGTCTCTGTTTTTGGACCAGATCATCAGGGAGCGGTGTGACAATATTTTCATGCCAGTCATCGAAATTGCTTATAGGTTTGTGAGTCTAGAGCTTTCATTTCATTTTTTAAAAGATCAGACATAAAGGCCTCGCCATTCAAGACAACTCCCTTAATGCCGGTAATGCACGTGTGAAGTACAGCACAATCACCAGTTAGTAATAAAAAACGCAAGATGTGCTGAGGCTGAATGCAGGGCCCTGAGCGGTGCTGAGGGCAACAATATGGGGGTCCATCTGCAGAGACCACCTGCCAGGCTCCCTGCTGTGAGGCTCCCAGTACACAGGGACAGCTCTCAAAGGAGCCTTTCTCCTAGACCAGATTAACAAATGGTCCACTCCAACAAGTTGTCAGCAGGTTGGGATGAGAGGAGCTTCATCATGTTCAGCTTCCTAGACTGAGGCACCTTTATTCTTTCAACCTTTGAGATAGGGTCTTACACCTTTCAGAGGCCCATAAAGAAATCTTTAAGGCCCACATTCCAATCCTGTCACAGGACCCTGTCTATCGCAATTCTGGGAACAAGACCTCTGCATAGCCCACTGGACACTTCCATTTCATGAAACACACACTTTAGTGTTACGGACACACTTTTTCACACAAAACGGCCCCGAATATTTTTTAACACACTAACAAAAAATTTCTATATAATTGCAAGCAGACTAACATTTTCCTAAGGTTCTAACATGATTAATTTAACGCTGTTGTTATCATTGAAAAACTTTCTATTGCACTTATACTGAGATTTCTAGTCTGCTTCCCCCAGTGACAGTGTTAAAATGCAGCTGCTACATCACAATGCAAAGTTACAGTTACAAGGTAAATTAAGTCGTTTCCTCAAATGCCACATTTCCCCCACATTACTTGAAAGGCCTCCCTGGTGTTCAGCGTGGCCGGTAAGATTTAACAAACAAAACCACTCAGGCATTAAAAAGGTCGGCATTCTCAGATCAGACTGTCCTGCTTGACCACGGTCATGCAAAATAAGGACAAAAAGGCCTCAAAGACAAGAAATTTAATGCTATGGCTATTCTCAAATTAAAAAATAATTCCCCTGTCAATTCTGGCATTAAAAAAAAAAAAAAGCCTTTGTCCAGGCCGCCACCTAAAAGTGGAGCTCATTTGTGAAGAGCACCCTGGGATTTTATGACATGATTTTTCCAAGAAAAGCAGGTCTTTTGCCCAGGAGGCCCACCTGCAGGCCCAGGGCAGGGACGGGGCGCAGCAGCTGTCGGCCTCACCGAGCCAAAACACGCAGCGAGTCTCAGAGGACGAGTCGCTCCCGGGACTCAACACTAAATTAAGGGCAGATTTTGCAAAAAAGAAAAAAAATCACTGATCAACAACATTTTCGTAACTTGGAGATTGGCTCCCAGGTCTTCAAACTCTGGTGAACACCTTCCCGTCGGGCGCGGTCCCTCCGCTTCGCCGCCCGGCCACCCGGCCTCGCAGGGGGGACAGGGCCGGGAACCAGGCTCGGCTCCCCGCCTGGGTCCCCGCTGAGCGGCTGCTAGAGGGACTGACCAGCGGCGGGAGCCAGAGGCTAAGCGCGCGCGCGCGTGCGGAGCGAGTGTGCGGGAGTGTGTGCCGGGGGCACAGAGGGCCCTCCCCGCGCCCAGGCGCCGTCGCCGGCGAGTGTGCAGCCGCCCGCGATGCGTGTCTAGGCCTCCTCGGCCCTCTCCGCCGCCCTCCCCCCGGCTGCACCCTCGGGGCCCGGACTGTCCGGGAACAAAGCCCGGCCGGGGCGGGCCCGCGCGTCGTACCTGCGTGGAGCAGCCCGAGGCTCAGCAGCAGCAGCAGCAGCAGCTCCGGCGGGCGCAGACGACGGCGCTCGGCCCCGGAGGCGCGGGCAGGCGCGGCTGCCCAGCCCATGCCGGTCCATGCAGGGCCCGCGGGCTCCGGCGAGGGCGGCGGCGCTGGCGCCGTGGCGGGTCCCGGCCCGGGGCCGCCGCATGGGCCGGCGGGCGCGCCTCGCTTCCTCTTCTTCCTCCTTCAGGCCCGCGAGGGAGCCCCGGCGCCGCCACCGCCGCAGCGGGCAGCGCGCGGCGGGCGGAGCGAGCAGGAGGCGGCGGCGGGGCGCGGCGGCATCGCGGCGGACGCAGGCGGCGGGGAGAGAGGGGCAGAGAGAGACACAAAGGCGGTGAGCGGGCGCCGGGACCGGCTCCGAGCGCGGCGCCCCGGCCCCGGCGCGCGTGGACCTGCAGCGGCGCGCCCAGCCCGGCGAGCAGCACGGGGGCCGGAGGTCTGCGCGGCCGCCCGGCTCCGTCAATCTCGGCCCCGCACTGCCGCCCCGCCCCGGCCGGCCCGCCAATCCGCGCCGCCCTCCGCCCGGCTGCGCCCCTCCCGCCTCCGGTTGGCGGCGAGCGCACGTCCGTCGTGCCCGGCCCGCCTCGCAGGAGCCGGAGGGCCCGCCCCGCGCCGCCTCCCGCCCGCGCCGCGTAACCCGAGCTCCGCGCCCCGCGCCTCCCCCCCGGCCCCCGCTAGAAATGGGCACGGCTGCTGGTCGTTGCAAAGGGACCGGCCTTTGACCTCTCCCTCTCTGAATGATCGTGATCGGGCTCAACTTGTCCCCGAGTGGCGTTTAATCGCCCCGCGGAGGAGGCCCCCGCGTTCCGGCTCAGCCAGTCCCGTCTGCCGGGCCGCATCCGCCCCGCTGCCCCGAACCGCGTTGGAGGCCGGAGCTAGCAGCGCGGTGCGCGGCGGGTCGGAGCGGGTCTGACGGCGCTCTGAGCCCCGGGAGTGCGCGGGGCCGGGGGCGCAGGGCGGGGACGTTCCCTTTCCTGAGAGCCGCAGGGAGGGTCTGCGGGTGGGCGGACTCCCGCGTTTGGTTACAGAGGGGCGAGTTTCCCGCAGAGCGGTTCTGCCACGATTCGTAGTTGGGCGGTGGCTTTTCTGCCCATTTTCTCAGAATCGGTAGGTTAGTCCAATGGCAGGTCGGTTTCTACTTTTGTGATTAGATGGTGCAAAAATGAGGGGAAAAAATTGCCTGCGGGGAAGGAGGCTGCCAAGTGGAGACGCGGGACGGCAGCTGTGAGGTTGATGACAGGTTCCAATTTGTTATCAGTAGGAGTGAAGTGGTATCTAATCTCAAGAATGGCCTCGAGGCCGGAGCCACTTCCTCAGGCCCTTCCGACAGCCTTTTCCTAAACTGCTCGGGCTGCCATTTTAAATCCACTGAACTTCCGATCGCAGTTTGTCACTCCTCCCCCACGCCCCCCGTTACTCAGTCCCTGGCTGGGAATTTCCTATCAACCGCGGATTAGTTAGGATCCCACACGTTCCAATGTGCTACGCAATGCGCCGGGAGAGCTGGGGGCGCAAACCTGAGGTCTCCATGGCTGACTCGCTAGACACCCTGTGAACTGCTCAGGCCACTAGGACCCTTACGAAGGTGCCTGTCTGCTTTCGGGGTAACTTTTCATTACTTAACTGCGTGCCACAACGAGTGGTCAGCCCCCTCTTCACCACCCAGGTATGCCCCAGTCCCGTGTACTCCTGATGTGCTCTGTAACAGCGTCAGAGTTGCCTGGATAAATGACTGGGGGGCGGGGGGTAACCTGACAGTTTAGATAATGCTGTGGACTAAATAGTATTAGAACAAAAAATTACCCTTTTTCAATCATTACATATAATGAATGAAATAGTTCATTAAATTTTAGCAGACACCTTTTAAAAAGTATCAAACATAACACCCAGTTCCAAAATATGTACCTAACAAAGACTAACAGTAAAATGTCTTTTTCTCTTAATCCAAGGTTTCAATTTGACCCCTACGAAAAAAAGCATTTAGCCTTATTGACCCTTCTTCAAAATATATAACCAATAGCTCCTGATCAATAAGTTCAATTTGGCTTGGGTCTTTCCACTCGTGACGCGAGGATTTCGGCCCCCGCCCCGCCCGCATCCTGCTGCTGAGCCCGCGGCGCGCCCGCGTTTCCCGGCACTAGAGGGCGGCCTCGAGTCGCAGCGAAGCTGGCGTCGGGAAATCCACTGCCGGGAGGGAAACTTCACCTCCCCCCGGTGCGCTATTGTTCCTCTGCTGTAAAACTTGACCAGCTCGAGACTTATGCGCCTAACAGTTCACTTTTTATTGCTGCATGAGTGTTTAGCCACTAGAGGAAAATGCTAATTTTCACAATTAATAAGCCGCAAGGTGGTTGCTATTTTCGAGACATTGGGTCAGTGGACACTCGGGCCGGTTCGGGAACCGGACTGGAGCGAGTGTGGTCACCGTCCACCCTGGGGCTCCTCGAGAGTCCAGGAGGATTTTAGGCTCCACGGAGAGGAATCTGAGCAGGGAGCTGGAGCGCAAACATAAAATCTATGACGAAAGTTTTATACTTTAATCAGAAAAAAATTAGGAAGCGACTGACAATTTGTGTAACTCTTAAGACACCCCGTTTCTCGCCGCTTGTGCTCCCTCCTGGGTCTTAGCTTCCAGGAAGGAAAGAGGAGCGCGAAGAGTTCCCGCAGGTGACCCCGCAGGACACGCCGCGGGCTGGACGCACGAGCGGACCGTTAGGACAGGCCAGGCACGGAGATGGCTCAGCACACCAGGAGGTCCCTCTCCTGGACTCCTGCGCGATGTCTTAACTGTTCCCGGGTTCGCAGCTCTCCATTTCCAGGAAGCTAACCCGAGGACCTCCCAGGGCTGAGGCTCCGGGGCTGAGACCGGGTCTGCGGTTCGTGTAGCCCTCTCTAGAGCGCGGGCTCCCCCTCTGCTCCCCGGTCCGACCGCCCAGAGGCCAGCAGCCTGCGGTTTGTACTTACGTCATGCTTAACCCTTCCGCTCCTGGACGCGGCTGGGTGGGATCAGCGGTCCCCCAAGCTCCGGAGCGCGCAGGACCTGGGTGGAGAGAGGAACGCCAGAGCTGGGGGTGAGCGCGGCGCCGCCGCGGGGGGCGGACGGGGGGGACTTGTAGCCGCGAGCTCCCTGCGGCCCAAAGCGGCAGGTGCAAAAAGCACTTGGGAGCCGCTTGCCAGCGAGGAGGTGATGCGCTTCCTGTCCATTTATCTCAGGAAACCAGCGCAGTCTTCCCTTCGAAACCAAATTAACCTCTCATTAGCCAGCCACTCACTCCCAAGAAGGCCTTAAAAGCTTTACCAGCTCGCTAATGTATTTAGGCTTTTCTTCCAGGCAAACGCAGCCGCCGGTGTGACCTCCATCGGCCCCCGGGGTCTCCCCCCACCCCCCGCGGACCAACAGCCCACCTTTCTCCAGCCTGAAAAGTAGGAAACTTCGGCCAACCCAGGGCCCCAGTTTGCAGTACGGGGCAGACCCGACACCCGCGAATGGATTCACGCAGGAAGCCACCAGAACAAGTTCCCACTAATTCAGCGGACGCCCTTCATGTAAAGCCCCAGCTCCCCTGTTTTCAAGGGTCGGGGGAGGGCCCTGAGAAGGAAGGCCGATGGCCAGCTGCCCCTGGGTCCTGGGCGCTGACGGCCTTGTGGGTGCCGGCCCTGCCCTCAGCAGGGGCATGGGCAGTGTCAGCTGGGACCCTGCAGCTTCCCGGCGCGGGGATGGAATGTGGCTCTGAGCTTCGAGGGACCAAAGGGGCTTTCTGGAGTGTCAGGATTTTCTCACCCGGGCCCCCCGCCGCCTGAGGCTGGCAGATTTATGCCACACAGGTGGACGGAGACCTAAAGGAAACAGTCCCAGCCGTGCCTGCCGCTCGCCCCCCACGTCCCCCGGCCCACCGCAAACTTCAGCAAAATAAACAACTCACCACAGGCATTCCCTTGTCTGCAGCGCGACGCTCGCCAGCTGGGAAAATAAGCCCCGAGCCACGCGGCCGGCGCTGGGGGAAGGCGGCGCGGCCCGCCCTCCCCAGGCGGGGGCAGCTCCGCGCGGGAGGCTCTGCCCGGGGCTGCCCTGGGCTCTGAGACTCTGTGAACCGTGCCCGCGAGTGTCGCGCCCTTCCAGCTAGCTGACGTCTCCAACCACCCGAGAGAGGGGCTGGGGGCCAAATCCTCCCCCTTCCCCAACTTATCCGAGCTGCTTCTTCCACTGTGGTGAGAGAGGGCCAAACACAGGGACCCCAGCAGCCTCTGCTTCGCCACACTGTCCCCTACCTGCTGCGGGCACTGTCCTGTTATCCAGGCGCGGCGGGAGTGGGGGCTGCAGGGACTCCCCGACCCCCGCCCACGGGTCCCAGCTCGCTCCCTCCTCCCTGCCCGCCCTCACTTCTGCTTTTGCACAAAGACTCCCTTCACGCAGCTGGTACCACCCTCCGCGTCACCATCCACCACCAGCCGATTCCGGGTGGGTGACTATGCGGGTCGTCGGGGACACCCCGTACCCCCGCAGCTGCGGCAGGTGCGCTCCCCGCCCCGCGCCGCGCTCCTAACAGTCTGGGGGGGCCCTACCGCTGCGTACGTGACACCTTGAGGGTGTTCCTGGGGTGTCGGAAGAGCAGGGAGGTGGCAGGAATGGTGGGTCCTCTGGACCTTCGTCTAAACAAGGAATCCAGAGCCCTTCCGCGACTGCCGAGGTGCCAATGTGACTTCACAGCTGACAAAGCCAGCGATAAAGATTTGGGAATAAGCAAGAGCTGAAATGCGCCCAGGAGCCGGGAGGAGACGCGCTCCGTAACCAGCCTGGGAGATGCATTCGGGACTATGCTTGCTTCCGTCAGCGTGGAGGGCGACAGGAAAGCGATTAACTTTCTTCCAAATTGAAAACCGGCTTGGTAGACAACTCCGCGGCAGCTACTCGGCGCTCCCAAGGCCAGAAAGGAGCGGGTTGCTTCTCTTAGGAAAAAATGCTCAGTGTCTTCACCGGGGAGGCCCCTTCCCGCCTCTTTACGCGAGAACCTGCCACCTGCTCCAGCTTTTTAAAGGTCACCCCCGTCCACTCCTTCGCCTTCGCGCCTCGCCAGCCCTCGGCGCAGTCCCCGGTCCCCACGCCAGCGGGCGGGACCCCCGGGCGGCCTACTCGGGACAGCCGGCCTGGGTTTTCGCTCGGATTCCCTGACTTTGAGTCTTGGGGTCATTATCAGGAGTGTATAACAGGCGATAGCTTCTTCTCCGTCTGGAATTCTGTAGAAACAGGCGCCTCTTCGCATCATCCGCGGTCCCCTTAAGTGTTTTTTTGCCCAGTTCTATGTTCTCCAAGAGCCAATCAAATTGAAAAAAAATTGAGAATATTTCAAGGTAAATGTAAGATACATTGAAACATACTCTTTTTGCATCTATGAATTAAAAACATAAAAAAAACCATGCAATACTCAGCTTGTCAGTCCGCAGAAACAAGGAGTTTTAATGTCCTCGCCTGCTTGGGCTTTTTTTTTTTTTTTTTGCAGGGGCTGGACTTGAACCCGCCACCTCCAGCATATAGGGCTGGTGCCCTACTCCTTTGAGCTACAGGCGCCGTCCACCTGCTTGGACTTCGACAAGCCACTTGCAGCAGTCAGCAAAGCGAGCTTTGATTTGGAAACTACAGACTTGTCCACCAGCACAAAGACAAACTGCAGCATAAAATAAAGATGACAAGAGTTCAGAGAGCTGGCTCCGGGTGTTTGCGAACGCAGCCCGGCCCTCCCCAGGCCCCGCCAAGCACCTTGTACACCAGTGTCACGCGCAGGCCTCCAGGACTCTCTCCCTCCCACCTTTTCCCATAAATATTGCTCAGTGGAACCTGGGGCTAACTTGTCCATCACTCATCAAATCATACATTTAATTTTCCTTAATCTCATAATACTTTTTCTGATTTTCAATTCACTACCCATTTTGGAATCTTGAACTCCTTTTTTCTCCCTTTGGGCAAACTTATCTGTTCTCTGTGGAATCATCCCCGAAACATGAGTAAAAAGGGTGAAATTTCCTAACGAAGCACCAACTTTCAAGCTACAAACCTCTTGCTTCTTCAGTTTCCACAACAGTATTTCAGAATTGGCTAGATTTCATAGTAATGCACAATTTCAAAAGTTGTCTTTTAAAGAGAATTCTTAAATTTCTTTGGAAAAAAGTTTCTGTAACAACAGCAGTGGAAAAATGTCAACTTGTCTAATTCTGTTGCTTTCATTTTTTTAAAGGTATATTTTAATTGACACATAAAATTATGTACATTTATGGTGTAAAACAGGGTATTTTGAAATGGGTATACATTATAGAATTGCTGAGTTGATCTAATTAACACATGCATTACCTCACATCTTTTTTTTTTCTGGTGAGAACAATTAACATCTACTCTTTTGGTGATTTCCAAGAATGTAATATGTTATTGTTAACCATAGCCAACAAGTTGTACAATTGTGTTTCTTGCAGTTGTATCGACCTTAACACTCTCACTGTCCCAGCTGAATATGCCAGAACGTTTCTATTTCTGATATTTCCTAGGATATTTCATTAATAAAGTGACACCCATTGTTTCCTTTCAATTTTTTTATCTTGCTCGATGCTGTCTAACTTTCCCCCCTTATCTTATCTTGATCCTCAAAATAAACCGAAGATGAGAATAGAAAAGGGACAACAACTCACTTTTTAGTAAAATAGCACTTTTTCTACTGGTTGTAAAGAAACTTTCTGCTTATAGGACATGTGAATGTACCATCTTCTGAAGGTCCACTTGCACTTGAGCTTTTTTCTTTTTTAATTTTTTTTATTTTTTTAGAGACAGAATCTCACTTTATCACCCTTGGTATAGTGCCATGACATCACTTGAGCTTTTAAACCGTTCAGCTTCCAACCCTCCAGCTGTCAAGGTCATGGCTGACTTACTTCCTTTTTCTTTGAGACAGAGTCTCACTTTGTTGCCGTTCACGGCAACCTCAAACTCGGGGGCTGAAACGATCCTCTTGCCTTAGCCTCTGTAGCTGGGACTAGAGGTGCCCACCACAATGCCTGCTATTTTTAGAGACAGGGTCTCACCCTTCCTCAGGCTGGTCTCCATCTCTTGAGCTCAGGCAATCCACCCACCTTGGCCTCCCAGAGTGTTAGGGTTACAGGTGTGAGCCACCACCCCACCACTCCATAGCTTTCTTACTTTTGATGTTTCTAAGGTTTTCCTTTTGCAAATTGTGGGTCTCATCTCAATTATCTAGGAGACACAGATTCGTCTTCTAGCCTTTCTTCTTTTACCTTTCTTGGATGTTTTGTTAGAATTCTTCTCTCGTCTCAGATGCCCAACAATAATCCCTTTCATTACTCATAATGTTGGGTAATAATAATGATAATTGTTATTTTTGGTTTGAGAAAGACTTCATTTTCATTTATAAAGCTTAGTTAAGAGGGATACAAAATTCACAGCTGTTGTTTTCTGCCTTAAGAAGATTAAAAACAGAACCCCAGTCCCCCCAGCTTGTAAGGTTTCTGGTGAGAAATCTGCTGTTAGTTTGAGGGAATTTCCTTTACAGGTGATGAGATGTTTTGCTTATTTTAGAAACTTTTCCTTTACGCTGATTGCAGGCACTGTGATGGTTATAGGCCTGTGCCCCTGGTGTCCTCTGAGCCTGTCCTGTCTGGACGTCTGAATGTCTAGCAGGACCAGGGCATCCTCCTTGGTTATTTCCCCAAATAAGTTTTTCAAACTTTTTACTTTGCCTTCTCCCTCAGGAATTTCTATGATTAGTAGGTTGGTTCGGTCATTTAATATAATCCCATACTTCTTGAAGGCTTCGTTTATTTTTTGAAAATTCTTTTTTTATTTTTGTCTGACTAGGTTAATTCGAAAGACCTGTCTTCAAGCTTTGAAATTCTTTCATGCGCTTAGTCTATTCTCTTTTTAATGATTTGAACTATATTTCGCAATTTCTTCCATGACGCTTTCATTTCCATAAGTTCTATTTGTTTATTTCTGAAGATATCTGTGTTTTTAGTAAATTCTTCAATCATATCCTGCATTATTTTTCTGACTTGTGTTAGTTTTCAGCTTTCTCTTGGATCTGACGTTATACTCTTTTTGTCATATTCCCAGAATTATTTCTCTAGTTTCTCCTTATCTCCATTATCTCTGCTTATATTTGAAGTTACTTTTCTTTGACTGGGAGTTTTCTTTTCTTGTAGAAGACGTGACTGTGTTGTATGTTGTGTGGGTTCATTTGCCTTTGGTTCTAGGTATTTTCAGTTACAAGGCGCCTTTGTGAAAGCCCTGCCTTTCACCAGTGGATTTTTCACACGCTGGTTCCAATGACAGCGATGTGCTGGGCATGTGGATGGGCTCACTGCCTCCCGCAAGGAGGGATCACTGGGGTCTTGGAGACGAATCCCATTTCTAGGTGCTGTGTACATAGTACAGCAGATTTTGTGCTGTGCTATGCAGATCAACCCCTAGGTTAGAGGGTGGTGCTGTAGGAAGAGGCCCACAGGGGCAGGAGCAGAAGGACTTGTGCTCACTTTTGGTCTCTGGTGTCTTGGGGGTGCATTGAACTCCAGAGGGGAGGTGAAGCTAGATTGCCCCCCCCATGTTTCTGAGTGTCAGGTGCACACTCACAGGCGTAGCAGGGTTGTATGGCACAACTTTCAGGTGGAGGACACACTACAAGAGGTAATCTACCTAACAAGCTCAAATATTGGGACCTGGTTGTTTGTACCCTCACATTAACTTAAAAAATAAAAACCCTAAGTATATTTTAATATAGAGATGATATATATTTATATATTGCAAGTACTAGCAAAAATTCCAAGGAGATACATTTTAATTCAACTAAATAAATTTAAATAATAATATGACCAAAGAAATCAGTGTTCAAATAATCACAAGTACAAAAATATTACGTATTCTCCTTTTTCTCCATTTCTTCTTGTATTTTATCATTTTATCAGTTTGGATCATCTGAGCCACATGAAGAGGCCTGGGTAGTGTTTATGCCACAAGATTAGACTCAAGTCTGAATGAAGAAGAATGAAGTCAGGAATGAAAACAGTGTGTGTTTATCAGCAGTTGTGGTAGAGGAAATATGGCTGAATTTAGGTGTGGGGTTTGTTTCAAAGAAGGGGAAGGCTTGGGAGCCGGAAGGGATCCCCGGAGGCCTGGAGCCCTGCTGTTGAGCTGTTAATGTGCACTGCAGCTGTCCCAGCTGGGACTGTCCATCAAGGGAGAATGCAAGGAAATCTCCGGTTCTGAAGGCTGTCTGTTTGCTTTGTTTGTGGTACCCTTAGCTCTGACAAAGGCCTGATAATTAGAATCTACAGAGAACTCAAATTAAATAATAAGAAAAGTGCAAGCAACCCTCTCAATAGATTTGAACAGAAACTTCTCTGAGGATAAAAGATGAATGGCCAACAAACACATCAAAAAATGCTTATCATCTTTAATCATCAGAGAAATGCAAATCAAAACCACTCTCAGATATCACCTAACCCCAGTGAGAAAGGCCCACCTCACAAAGTTTCAAAGCTGCAGATGCTGGGGCAGTGAAGAGAAGGGAAAACTTCTACACTACTGGTGGGACTGCAAACTAATATAGCCCTTTTGCACGGAAGTATGGAGAATCTTCAAAGATCTTACAGTAGACCTTCCATTTGACTCTGCAATCCCATTATTAGGTGTCTACCCAGAAGAACAAAAATCATTTTACCACAAAGACATTTGCACTAGAATGTTTTTTTTTGTGTTTGTTTGTTTTTTTTTTTTGAGACAGAGTCTTGCTTTGTCACCCTTGGTAGATGCCATGGCGTCACAGCTCACAGCAACCTCCAGCACCTGGGCTTAAGCGATTCTCTTGCCTCAGCCTCTCAAGGAGCTGGGACTACAGGTGCCCACCACAATGCCTGGCTATTTTTTTGTTGCAGTTGTTCCAACCCGCCAGCCTTGGTGCATGTGGCTGGTGCCATAACCACTGTGCTATGGGCGCCGAGCCTGCACTAGAATGTTTATTGCAGCTCAATTCATAATTGCCAAGTCATGGAAGCAACCCAGGTACCCATCAACCCATGAATGGATCAACAAACTGTGGTATATGTGTACCATGGAATATTATTCAGCCATTAAAAAAGATGGAGACTTCACATCTTTTACATTTACCTGGATGAGTTGAAACACATTCTTCTTCTTTTTTTATTTTATTTTATTTTTTGAGACAGAGTCTCAAGCTGTCGTCCTGGGTAGAGTGCTGTGGCGTTGCTCTCTTGGGCTTAAGCAATTTTCTTGCCTCAGCCTCCCAAGCAGCTGGGACTGCTGGCTCCCGGTACAACGCCCGGCCATTTTTTTGGTTGTAGTTGTCATTGTTGTTTGGCAGCCTGGGCTGGATTCAAACCCTCCAGCTCCCATGTATGTGGCTGGTGCCCTAGCCACTTGAGCTACAGGTGCTGAGCCAAAACACATTCTTCTTAGTAAAGTATCAGCACAGCCACAGGAATTGCCAAGGTCTGCAGCCTTTGTGGCCTTGACTCCCTTACAGGTCAAATTCAGGCCCCACAGTTCCTTTTTGTCAGCCAGGGTGGGGCTAGCCGGAATTCAGGTTTGGGGTGAAGGATTTTCCTCTGGCCAGAGTGGTCGAATGCTTCTCTGTGGGCACCAGCAGGATTCTTCAGTGTCCTTTGTGCTGGACTGGCCCTGAGTTTCAACGTAGAATCCTGCAATTCTCCCTCTCCCCAGGCACACAGGCCCTGGCTCCACTTGGCAGGCTGGTGTGCACTGCAGGGGATGGGGCCTGGGGGCGGAAGGTGTAGGCCAGTGGTTCTCAGCCTTCCTAATGCCGTGACCCTTTAATACAGTTCCTCATGTTGTGGTGACTCCCAATCATAAAATTACTTATGTTGCACTGAAAATAATTTTATGGTGGGGGGTCACCACAACATGAGGAAATATATTAAAGGTTTGCAGCATTAGGAAGGTTGAGAACCTGGTGTAGGCCATGAAGACCATCTTTTCTGCCTCTTTTTGATAGAATGTTTCAACATTGCTCGCCTGAGGTTTGACTTTTACTTGCATGGATGGCTGTTGAATTTGTTCCCACTGCATGTTTCTGCTTGGCCATCTTGATACGCCCCAGCTCTGTGCTGATTTTCTGCCTTGAGGACCTGTCTAGTTCTGCAGTGAGGTTCATGTACCCCCCCCCCCCCCGTATTATTATGAGGCTATTTACTTTAATCCTTAGGTCCAGTAGTATTTTTTTTTTTTTTTTACATACCTGGAAGTTTCACATACCTGAAGTCTTTTTCTGGAATGATGATCAGAGCTGTTGTTGTACAAGGGCTGACAATGAAGTCCACAAAGTCATCCTAGACAAAGTGCTTTGAAGGGTGGGCCAGGCACAGAGCTTCCCAAGGGGAGCTCTTCAAAAGTAACTGGTGATATTCAGCGGTGAGGTGTGTCCCACTTTTTCTAGGATGAAGTATTAATTGTCTGACCTCTTATTTTGAATTTTGGAAACAAAAGGATTTTTTTGGTAGATTGAATGGAGATGCTTGAGAAAAAGAGAGGACCCCAAGGCTCCTGGCCACCCTCTACATGGAATTGCTGTCAATTAAGATTAAGATTGTAACTGGGTTATAGCTTTCATGTGAAAGCCCTAAATTAGTTTCATAGAAGGGCTGAGTACAT